>PVHX01016894.1:0-12529 GCA_004024805.1 Geosciurus inauris
TAATAAAAGCAGAATTCTTGAACCACTGAGTACAAATCAGCCTGATTGGCATAATCTATAATTCAAAAAATAAAATCTTATCTTGCAGCACTATCAAATTATGTCAAATTTATTATGTATATTATTTCTAACATCCAAAAATAGTTGATTTTTATATGTTTATTTTATATTACTATTAAATTTTTATTATCTACCTGAAAAAAAAAATCAAAACAACAGAATAACAAAACCAAAATTATCTTCAATTCTCAGAACCCAATGTTGTAGAAAGGAAAAAAAAATTTAGTATCTAACCCATATCTGGTTTAGTTGATTTTGGATTTAAAAGAAAATGTTTCCTAGTTTGCCCATAGATACAATGACTCAATATGACTTACATGTCCTGGCCTGGTTGGAACAGTGGTTTGGAAACTCCTTCGCTCTCAACACTTGTTTCTTAAATGCTAGATGAAATTTAGTGTAGGACAGCAAAGATAACTTTGCTCATTTATATTTCATATTTCTTCCCAGAACTGCACTATTATGTAAAGCCATCAAATACTGGGCACTCACGATAGCCATTCTAATCAAATACTTGATTTTTTACTCTACGCTTTTCCTTAAGGATTAAAATGAAAAAACAAAACAAAACAAGAAAAGCAGTTATCAGATGGGAAGAGACAGAAATGCTGAAAGACCTGATTATTAGGTTTAATTCTTGGATTTTTCTAGCATGTTTTTCTCCTTGTTCATCCTCCCATTGTCTTCTAAGAATGCCCCACGCTAAGGACAGATTTGCCCTGGGAAGATACTTTTAGAGATAGAAGTACATCAGTGGCCTCATCTACAAGGCCAAGGACTGGATTCTGAGAAGCAGTAAAGGGTAGGGCTGCTGGCTTGACCGATCTATCAATTAATTGATGTATGCCTCTGTTTGTCCATCTGTCTGTCTGTCTATCTTGCACAAAGGATTGAATCCAGGGCCTCTCACATGCTGAACACATGCTATACCACTGAGCCCCAACTCAGCCCCCAGTAGAGAAAGCTTCTAAGCCCAATTTTGCAATCAGATCAGGTTCAAAATCTAGGCCCCCAGTCAACTTTCTAGTGTATCACTTTGAGCAAGGTAATGAAACTTGTTCTTTCCCTACTAGGTAGTGATCTAATGCAATAGTTTATGTATGGCAAGAATCAGCTTGGGTGGTGGTGGGGCTGGTCAGTGGTCTCAGTTGATTCCCTACCATGCCCAGTGTCAGTGATCTGTGCCCTATGGCACAGAGAAATATGTGTAATCAAGGAGGAAACACAAAAGACAGATGAAGGGAGACCATGTATTTAAAGGAAAATGAGATTAAAACCTGTTTCTGTATGGAAATAAAAAATATTCTTCCACAGTTACTATGTAACTCCCCTGGCTAGGTTTGGTCATTTAGGTTTTGGGCAGACTGAGCTGTGTAAGTGGGTAACCCCTGGCCTGCGGCAATTGATGGAAACTACCGTGAAGGAAATAGGTCACCTTTTCTAATTTCACTATGTTAGCTGAAAGTTCTTGGCAGAGGACCTCCACATTTAATTGTACTTGTGATCCCAGGCTGGATGGTGCTATCTGTCTGTAAAAACAAAGAGAAAAATTATTGGCAGGGAGGACAAAAAAAAGAAGTGGAATGAACACATTTTAAATTTGAGCAGCAACTAGCCTATAATAGGAGACAGAGAGCATTTCACTTGTTAATATCAGAAAGGCCCTGCAGTAATCCCCAACTCCAGACTAGGTATTTAGGGGACTACTTCTCAAAAGCTCAGCTGGAAATCTTTTAAGCTATTTTTGTTCAAGGGAATGAGCTGTGCCTTGGCTTCCTAACAAAAATCAGACCATTATTCTCAAGCACATGGTTTCTTAGACTCATTTTATCGACTCCTAACATCCTTTCCTTCCCTACCACAGCATACACTTGTAATGCTTATTGTTCCTCAGTAATACACAGACTATTTTTTTTAATATTTTTTGTTGTTGTTGATGGATCTTTATTTTATTCATTTATTATTTATATGTGGTGCTGAGAATCGAACCCAGTGCCTCACTCATGCTAGACAAGCACTCTACCACTGAGCTACAGCCCCAGTCCATACACAGACTTTTTTAATAATGAGAGAAAATTTAGAAATGTCTATCCCGTAACCAAATTTCCACTGAAGTCTGAGATTTTTTGGTTTCTCCCTTGAGACTTGTCATACCATCATAAATACACTTGTTTTTACAATCTAACAGGTGTCCAATATTTACCATTTGACTATTTTGGGCCTGGCTCTTACTCTGGGGTCCTTTACCAGTTAACACCATAGGAAATTTGGAGAAGTACAGTAAATACATTTTCCTAGAAAGATGATCTAAAGCTGTTTATGAGATTTTCACTATAAGGTTAAGAACCATAATCTGTATCCACTCTACATTTCTTGGTGGTGATTTAATTGGAGCTGTTCAGTATTTGGATGGCAGTGACTGGTCCAATTTATTTTACATAGGGTCTATTTTTAAGATAGAGGTACTTGGTAGGTTATTGACAATTATCTAAATCTTAAGCAAGATGTCTGTGTGTTGGGACAAATATTATATTCTTTATCCTTAACCCATGGAAACAAAATCTCAATCCTTGACTTTTTAGGTGAGGGATCTCAGGCCCGGAAAAGTGACTTATTGACACGAGACTCTGAGTAGCTGCTGTTCTCATCACTGGGCTGGGGATCTGTGGTCCCAGCACCACAGGGTACTAACATGCTAACAAAGCTTGCAATATGCATGGATTCACAAGGATGGCTCTTCAGCAATGGATGAGGCACATTCACATGTGGGTTCATCTGGACAAAGGATTTGGGGCACTTTGGGTCCTGGAACAGGGCTGTCAACAGACCATCCCACCACGATGTTCCTGGCCCCATGTCACAAGTGATCTCTATGATGTTTTCCTTTGATGGGTATTTTTAGATTCTTATTTCCTCCTGGATTGATTATTTTGAATGAAGAATGAATATTCAATTTGTTAGTGGAATTCCCCACTTATTATCACCAATTAAATGATAATAGGACATGAGATCTATTTTTCTAATCAAATCCACTCCTTATGTGATAGTGAACTAATAGCCTGTAATAATCTGGAGTCACCATCACCACATTTCTAATTCTGTTAACATTTCAACAGGTGGGAGAGTAAGGGCAGGGTATGAATCTATTCCAAACTATTTATTAGGCTTCTGTAATATATTGGTTCAAATGTATACTTATGGCTCGAAAATAACCTGTATAGCAGCATACATGTAAGCCACAGAAGATCTTTAGGTAACTTAGAGAGTAAAGAAGGTCCCAGAACGGTATACATAGTAGTTCTCAAAGTGTAGATTCTAGACCAGCACTGTCAGCATCACTTGGGAAGCCCCATCTGAGACCTATTGTATCAAAAACTCTGGGATGGATCCTGCAATCTGTTTTAACAAGCCCTGAAGATGATTCTGAGGCATATTAAGGTTTGAGAGCCACTGATAGACTGGGAAGCCAACCTTCGTAGTTACATAGATCTGCATTTGAATCCTGGTTTTACTATAAATGTAAGATGCCGGGCGCCGTGGCGCACACCTGTAATCCCAGCACTGTGGGAGGCTGAGACACTAAGCAACTCAGTGAGACCCTGTCTCTACATAAAACACAAAATAGGGCTGGGGTTGTGGCTCAGTGGTTGAGCATCCCTGAGTTCAATACCCAGTAACAAAAACAAAAAACAAAAAAACAAGCCATAAGACATTAAGCTAATTATTTCTGAGCCTCAGTTTTCTGATCTGTAAAATAGGAATAACAACTCTCTCATAAGATTTTGGTCAAAATATAATGAGGAAAATCTGTTTGTATTTGTACATGTATATATCCATTCTGACAGAGGCTCTTGCACGTGGCAGGCAGTTTGTCAAGGAATATCTCTACTTTTAAAACTTGAGCTAATAGTATGCTTTCTAACCTGAAATAATGATTTTATTTTACTTGAGGAAAGAGTATTATGTCTGAACAGATTTATTTGGTCAGGCATGTCAAAAGAAATAACTGAAAAATCTTCACAGACATAGTCAATTAATTACTGGTCATCTGACTCTATAGCTGTGTGGAGTTTTGTAAACAAATTAAAGATTTAGACATGATGAAATGTGCTGAGTTACTCGCATTGCTTTTCTTCCACGAATGTCCTGACTCACTGCCATTTTATGGAGATAAACTTGTATGGTGTAATAAATAGGCCAAGGTCACTACTGCCTCTTGGGATCATAGAGCAAGACAATGCGAAATTAGGTGTGTTTCTTGCCATATTACCGGCAACACTATAGTTAACTCGAGAACAGTGCAGGGTTAGGTCTTTCATTCCTAGGACCCTCCTACTTCTTCACTTTACTTTTACATCCTTAAGTGTTTCATCAGAATGCATTCTCAGTTAATGTTTGCTAAGGAGGTTGCCAAGCTTGGGTCAATTATTACATTAATCTGAACAGCCAGCAGACCATAGCACTGAAGGGAAGCCTCTTACTCAGTACTGTGGGTATCCACGAAGGAGGTTAGTGACCCCAGCCGCTCCTCCAGAGTGTTAATTCTGTATCTCATGTAGAAGGTCGAGATAATTAGGGCACAGGCACTGGAAAGGGATAAAGAGCAATTTCCAACAGGTTAATGGCCAGGATGTGATATTCAAAACACAATAAACTCAGCCAGTTTGTATGTTGAAGCAAGGCATTTCTAAAACAACTTGGCTAAAGAGGTGTTTAAAAGGTCTTTTCAAAAATAGGTTGATACTTGTCATGAAACTTTATGGCCAGAAGTTGACTTAAAAAGACTATAAGCCAGGCGTTGTGGCGAATGCCTGTGATCCCAGCACTTTGGGAGGCTGAGACAGGAGAATTGCGAGTTCAAAGCCAGCCTCAGCAACTGCGAGGTGCTAAGCAACTCAGTGAGTTTCTACATAAAACACAAAATAGGGCTGGAGATGTGGCTCAGTGGTTGAGTACCCCTGAGTTTAATACCCAGTACCAAAAAAAAAGAAAAGAAAAAAAAAAAAGAGTAGCCCCAGTCCCTTAAATTGCAAATGATGGCCATTCTAATAGGACTGTTCAAGGTTAGACTCAAGCTGGACCATCAAGCCAGTGTTCCTCCTCCCTCTGCTGGAGGATCCTGGGCAAAGAGTGCCCAGTCTGCTCCCCAGTGACTCACAAATCCCCTGCTTCATTTGGAAACCAGACTGGGCATGTCCTCCTTATTGTGAGGAACAGGCTAGAATTGGACCATGCTATTTTCAGAATAGGTTACAGACTGGAAGCTGATTAAAAAGTCAATGCCTAAGGCTCGGCACGGTGGCACACACCTGTAATCCCAACACTTTGGGAGGCTGAGACAGGAGAATCATGAGTTCAAAGCCAGCCTCAGCAACTGCTAGGCACTAAGCAACTCAGTGAGACCCTGTCTCTAAATAAAACACAAAATAGGGCTGGGGATGTGGCTCAGTGGTCGAGTACCCCTGAGTTCAATCCCTGATACAAAAAAAAAAAAAAAAAAAGTCAATGCCTGAGTTTTCAGGAAAGGGAGAAGATATATACTTTTTTAAAATTAATTTACTTTTTTTAGTTGTAGATGGACACAATGTTTTTATTTTATTGCTTTGTATGCGGTGCTGAGGATCAAACCCAGGGCCTCACACATGGAGGCAAGTGCTCTACCACTGAGCTACAATCCCAGCCCCAGGGAGAAGATATTTTGAAGATGTCTTGTCCTTTCTTCAGAGGACAGGGAACAGATGGAAAAACAACAAGAAAAAGATATTTTGTAATTTATAGAACAATGCTCCAATGAATGGTATCCATTTAGAACTTAGTTCTCTGCTGAATTTCATACTATCATTATAAAGACGTGACCTTAGGAAACAAAACAATGTCAAAGTAAGGGACAGCAATTGTCAGAGAAAATATTTGGGTCACATTAGAGACAAATACAACAAAGATTTACAATGGCTCTGGGCAATGTGAAGAGATTTTTGCTTTAGAGAATTGAATCACTTACTTTAAGTCACTCAGAGTAAGTACTTTTACTTACACAATTGCATAAAATATAAGAATGTGGTGGAGAGCTGGACATTTCTGGGACTTGACTTTATGTAAAATTCCAATGTTTTCTGACAGACCTGTGGGGTGAAAACCAAAAAAAGCAACAATTTAACACCATGGCAGACTTCCTTCATCTAGTAAAATGCCAATGGGGAAAAGATCCTGGAGACAGGCAGTCATTCCCAGGAAAAAGAGAAAATATTAACTGAAGCCTTTTCCTTGTCACTTTAACCAGTAGTTTCAACTGTTTCCAGTATGTTTCATCTAACATGTTTACTGAAAGACTTCTTTGTGTTAAGTTTTTTTTTGTTGTTGTTGTTTTGGTACAGGGGATTGAACTCAGGGGCACTCGACCACTGCGCCACATCCCCAGCCCTATTTTGTGTTTTATGTAGAGAAAGGGTCTTAGTGCTTAGTGCTTCACTGTTGCTGAGGCTGGCTTTGAACTCATGATTCTCCTGTCTCAGCCTCCCAAAGTGCTGGGATTACAGGCATGCGCCACCGCACCTGGCTCGTGTTAAGTATTGAGTTGGGATCAATGGAAAACAATATAACACTGTCCTTGCTCTTATGCCAATATAACTGGTGACCAGTTATTAGAATAATTAGTAAATAAGAACTAATTCAATGATTTGCATTTATCACCAATATTTGGATCAAAATCTCAAAGTATTGAAAAGAGTAAAGTGATCTCCTTTGTACCCCCAGAGTAAAACACAGAACTGGGTACTGGTTGCTTAATGAACAAGAGAGAATTCAAATGCAAAAACCTACAATGGGAAGGGAGGGAATATAAAGTTATCAAGTAAAACACTGAGAAATTTAAAGGTTACAAACAGAAATCTCCTCCCTGTCAAACAAATAAACAAAATAAACAAACAACTCCCTGTTCCCCAAACTCTGCTCCTTACCATGTGCAGGGAGACTTTTGGCTTTTCCTTCAGGAGCTCTGTTTACATGAGCATCTGCCCGAGTTGGTTTTGCTTCTCCCTTGGAGACATTCAGAACTGTCTGGGATTCTGTCACATGGAAATCTACTAAGTCAAAACAGAACTGGATCAGTTTTCTCCCCAATGAATTTAAAAACATAGGAACAACTACAAAGCAAAGCACTCTTAGTCTGTCTGTATAATGGTCAAGTACATAAATGGATCTTCTTACAAGTTGGGTGAGGTGGCTGGGAATGGAAATCCAATGCTCAAGCAAACAAGTAATAAAACAATGTAAGGACAGCCTATTGTCACTCCACCAATTTGAAAGGGCAATTCGGCTATACCAATTAGTGCTATCACTGAAATATGAGGTAAGAAAATAATACATGCTGATCTTCTTTGACCACCCTAATATTATGTTCATTTAAGACACGTATTTGTTAAATGTATAAAAGGAAATGGACTTTGACCACTTAGGCCATTCCTTCTCCTTGAACTTTCAAGCCTTCCCCTTTCAGATTCCCTTTGCAACTGTTGGCTAGGGAAGATAAGGTGGGTTTTTTTTTTTTTTTTTGTCTTTGTTTTCATGGGGAAAATAAGGGAGTTTTAGTGGGGAATTAAATTTTAGTTAAGATACAAAGATCTGCCAGACCTCGAGAGTTCTCAGACTCAGGAGTTTGAGAACCAGAACTGCTGTATCCTTCCATGTCTTGACTTCTCTGTCGAACCACTCCATCCAGATCTGAGAATTCATCATTGAAATCCTGAGGGAGACAATGAAAGGAAGAGAGGTCAATTTTTCCTCATTAAACAGGCAGGCCTCTGTGTCTTGTGGCCATCTCTGTTAGGCCTGACCCATAAAATACGGAAAAGAAGGAAGGATTACCCTACACTACTGGGATTTTCCTAACAGATCAGAGTATCTGGTTACTGAAGCTGAGATTCTTCTGGGCAGTTAGCATTCTGTCCACAACAGTGGTCAACTTGTTTGAGACAAATGTCTAGAGGGGGGAAAAAGCTGGAATGCTAATGATTTGGAAAGCTTCCAGTATAAAACTAAAGAAGTCTCATTAGCCCTTTGTATGGAAAAAAAACCCAAAAAACAAAAAAAAAACCTGATGGCTATAGACATACTGAAGAGAAAAGAGTGGACAGAAAGCTCTAAATATCTAAGTTTGAATAGGTAGACAGAGAGATATTACTAAATTATAGTTTTTAAAAAGGTATTAGAAACAGAGGGATAATGGCTTTAGAAATTAGACCATGAAATGAAAGTTTCAGCTTTTTTCCTTCTCTCAACTAGATCAAAATAGGATCGGTAATGTAAAATTTAAATTATAGGGAGATGATAGAAGAGTAAGGGAAAAGGCAGAGATGTTTTAGTTTGCATTCCATGGACTCCTCCAAAGTATTCAGAACTACAGAGATAAGTGGGATCATTAAAATGTCCCAGCAAAGGTATAATTAGGCTGAGCTTTTAACAATTTAGTTAGCTGCCAAATGAAGAAGAGACTCCTCTTACAAGCAAATCACCAATCTTTTGCCTTGAACTTTCCTCTTTTGGTCATCTCAACATTTATTTTTATTTTACACAAGAATTTACAGGGAACGAAAACTGAAAAAATTAAATCTCTTCAAGTTAATCATGACCTATTGAATGTCTATTATGTATCAGGCTTTATACAAAGCTCCTCACATACATGATTGCATACATACATATTACTCATAACCACATAGTGACATGGGCATTTTAGTGGATGAGAAGACAGGAGTGACGGAGCTTGCCTGATGTCATCACAAGCTGGGTAGAGCCCAGATCTGAAGCCAGGCATGCTGGATTTCAAATCATGTCTAATTGTATTTTGCACTGCTTCCCATTGCTTTTTAAAAATTTTTTATTTTTATTTTTTTAGTTGTAGATGGAAACAATACCTTTATTTCATTCATTCATTTATTCATTTATTTATTTTGGATACCAGGGATTGAACTCAGGGGCACTTGACCACTGAACCACATCCCCAGCCCTATTTTGTGTTCTATGTAGAGACAGGGTCTCACTGAGTTGCTTAGTGCCTCGCCATTGGTGAGGCTGGCTTTGAATTCGCGATTCTCCAATCTCAGCCTCACAAAGTGCTGGGATTACAGGCGTGTACCACCGTGCCTGGCTCATTTATTTATTTTTATGTGGTGCTGAGGATCAAACCCAGTGCCTCACACGTGCGAGGCAAGCACTCTACCGCTGAGCCACAACCCCACCTCCCCATTACTTTTTGTAAAAGACAGATCTTTAAAAAATTGAGATAAAATTCATACAACATAAAAGTCACCATTTTAAAATGTGCAATTCAGTAGTTCTCAGAATATTCACAAGGTTGTGCAATCATTACCACTATCTTATTCTAGAACAGTCCTACCATTCTCCAAAGAAACCCTGTATCCACCAGCAGTCACTCCCAGTTTCTCTCACATCTCATTCCCTGTTAACCACTGATTTAATTTCTGTGCCTATGGGTCTGCCTGTTTGACACATTTCAGAGGCAGATGGTCCCTGACTCACAGTTTTTTGGCTTTAAGATTGGTGTGAAAGCAATTCATATTCAGTAGAAACTATATGTCAAATTTTGAATTTTGATCTTTCTCTAGTCTAGCAATATACCCTACAATAGTTTCTTGTGAAACTGGGTAGTTGCAGAGAGTAGCAGCTCTGGGTGAGCCATGTGATCATAACAGAAAACAACTAATACTCGATGGTGTATTCCACTGCTTATCCCTGATGTTCAGTGGGCTAGGCATAGTGAATGAATTTTTGACTTATAATATTTTCAGTTTATGACGGATTTCTAGGGATAGAACCCCATCATAAGTTGAGGAACATGTGTAACTGAATCATACAATATGTAACCTTGTGTGTCTGACTTCTTTGATTTAGCACTGTGTTTTCACTTGCCACCCATTTGGTCACACATATCAGCACTTCATTTCCTTGTTAGCTGAATAATATTCCACTGTCTGTATATACCACATTTTAAAAAATCTATTCATTAGCTGAAGGACCTTAGGGGTTTCCCCCTACTTTTTGTCTATCATGAATAATACTGGTATAACACTCTTGTGATTGTTTTTATGTGAACATGTTTTTAATTCTACTACTCTTTTTTTGGTCCTGGGAATTGAACTCAGGGGCATTCAACCACTGAGCCACATCCCCAGCCCTATTTTGTGTTTTATGCACAGACAGGGTCTCACTGAGTTGCTTAGCACCTCGCTGTTGCTGAGGCTGGCTTTGAACTCGCGATTCTCCTGTCTCAGCCTCCCTAAGTGCTGGGATTACAGGCTTGAGCCACCGCGCCCGGTTTAATTCTACTACTTTTTTTAAAAAAATTCTCTAAAAGAAGATTTGTCGGAGGTATTGAAATTATAGGATCATACTGCTTCACTAAATGCAAATATGTAACAATAACAATAACTGATTTGGAAATAATTACTTGAATGACACCATACTCTTTGGGGAAAACATATTCCATTAGAGGTACAAACCTTATACAAAGGAGAGTTACTTTCCACCAGAGATTTACCCTAACGTCAACAAATTCTCAGGGAACTAAATAATGTCTACCTGTTACATGGGCATTATAGTTTTCTTTCAATCATTTCTGAGTTTGCCTTTTTATTTTCTACGCTGTCAAGCCTATGAAGGCAAGAATTACCTTTCTCCCCACATGTCTGGGACAGGAAAACAATGGTACTCAGCCTCCAGCCCTGGCTGAGGAGAAAAGGGATGCCCACACTCACCTCCCAGTGGGAGAGAAGTCCTGAATTAGTTTTGATTTTTTGCTGTCTTCTTATAGTATATACAATTATGGTGCCTTGAGCATAGGAGACATTTGTGGGCTGACTCACACCCTGCCTCAGATAGATTTGTGAACCCCTATAAAACCACGCTAATGGTATACAGCTCAGTTGTAGTGCACTTGCCAAAAAGAAAAAGAAAAAAACAAAAAGCCAGTCCTTATGAATTTCTGTGGTGACCAGAAACTCACTAAGACAGATTATCAGGTTTCTTTTGTTTTGTAGAACTCTTCAATTACTAGAAAAAAGTTATGGTTTCCATTGTGTCCCTCTTCTTCTTCTTCTTCTTCTTCGAGAGATAGCGATAGATGGATGGCTGTGTCTTGCTGCTTCAGTTCTGCCTCAGACGCTGTGGTCCTAAGCTCCTCCCACACCCCGGCTGTGGTGCATGCACAGAGTAATTATGGAACTTATTCCTTTTCTTTTGCACAAAGATAGCTATGTAGGCAACTTACCAGAGGCAGAGATGAAGGGCGGTCTGCTTGGAAAAAATTTTCACCAGAAGACTGAATGGGGCTGCTACCAACACTTACATTCTGAAATTATTGGAACAAAATGAAAATCCAGATTAATTATTAAACCATAGGCAAGAGAGAAGAAAAGCAGTTATAGAAACTCAGGATGTCATACTCACTTCCAAGTGCCCACACACGGATTTTAGTAGTTTGTAAGTTGAATCTCTGGAGAGTAAGGAGACAAATATGTACTAAAAAACAAAACAGAATAATTATCAACAGATACTCCATTAGGAGAAGTATGAGTTCAGAGTTCAAGTAAGTAGCTGTATATATTTGTTTCATTTTCAAATGACACAGACCATCCCCGTTACTCAAACATTCAAATTTTACTTCATTTCTGGAATAAAGTATTACCCCTCCCCCCCAAATAGCAACAAAACTTCTAGATCCAATTAAAGAATAATAAAGAAATGCAGGGCTCCAAAAGTCTGACATGGGTGTCCCCAAAAGCTCAGAGAGCAAAAGGCCTAGACATTAAGAAAAGGTCAGTGGTATTTGCTAGATTCTCTTTAAAGTCTCTTCCGCTCCAGTTTTGTTTTTGTGTTTAAAGGTATTTAGCAATTCCCACGGGTCCACTTTCTCTGCCCTGACCTAGATTTCCTCGGAAAACTTCCCAGCAACTCCTAATAGGTCAGTTCTTTTTCACGCCATTTCCAGATTCTTCCCTGTACAAATATGGAGATTTTCTAGTGGTTGCTTATAAGTGAGTTATGGGAAAAGAGTAAAATCAGAGCCAGACATAAGTTGAAGACAAATGACACAAGGAAAATTTTTACCGTAAATGGTACATTCAGAAAATATAAAAACTCACTTTTTCTCCATCTATGTGAGCCACTGAATGTTTTCAGATCCCCTTTGCATGAGTTTGTGATGATCCCTCTCTTTCATCAAGAAAACTTGATGCAATTTCCAAGTTAAGTATTTATTATATTCCAAAGTAGTTAACACTGTGGGTTCTGGCATTAGATTCAGTTGTAAATTTTGGCTCTGATATTTACCGAGTGGGTAATATTGGGAAAATTGCTCAAGCATTCTTTCCTCATATGGTGGTAGCATGGAATAAATGAGAAAATACAAAGAGAGCACTTGATGTATAAGTTATACTTATTGCTAGTTAGCTATTAG
>PVHX01016894.1:12629-41839 GCA_004024805.1 Geosciurus inauris
TTTTTGGCACCAGGGACTGAACTCAGGGGCACTCGACCACTGAGCCACATCCCCAGCCCTATTTTGTGTTTTATGTAGAGACAGGGTCTCACTGAGTTGCTTAGTGCCTCGCCATTGCTGAGGCTGGCTTTGAACTCGCGATCCTCCTGTCTCAGCCTCCCTAAGTGCTGGGATTACAAGCGTGAGCCACCGCGCCCGGTTTAGTATTTTTAAAATCTCAAAATAGATACATTAACTTATTTTCTAGCTTATCAGAATTGTCTCTTTTTATCTTTTTGTAAGTTATCTAGTATGGTGAGAAATGGAATGTAGCTATATATTTTCATAAATATGGCAGGCAAAAGATTAAAAAAGGATTTCAAGTGAAAAATAAGTAACCAAACTTCTCCACTCACTCTCTCCTGTCAAGATGAAATAAAAACCATTCCCCCCCCCCCCCTTTCTCTGAGGTGCTGGGATTGAACCGAGGGCCTCAGGTATGCTAGGCAAGTGCTCTACCACTGAGTTAATCCCTAGCCTATAAATTATTACCACTTTGAATGGAGATATTTCTGGTTGTACATGTCTGGGATAGCCCAGTAATCAACAATAGCTCTAGAATTTCTTGATAGAAGAGAGGTTGTTCAAGCAGCTGGTAGCAAAAAGGGGTGGGAACTGATCCCAAAGCTATAATTGCAGAACAGGTACAGGTTTTATGCATTTGAGATGACTCTGGGGAGGTATCTAACTGGAGTTATGAAGAGGCTGGCCCTCCCTCTCCCAGGGACTCGTCAGTGTCACCTGCCTCCCCTATCAGCAAGGCTGTTGTTATTATTTTTTAATAGTAATATTAAAGGAATCGAACATACCAGTTTTGTCTGACTGAACAATTGTTAAGGAAAGAGAAGTTGGGAAAGAATTTAATTTTTTTGACTTTGGTCAAGCAAGTATATTAAGTTAGTAGGAAATTCAAAATTGGGAACAATTACATTAGAATAAATCATTTTGCAAGAGGAAATATAACATAATGTCTCTAGGCTATAATTTTTAAAATTAGTCTTACAGAAAACCTTCAGTTTCACCATAGGAGATGATATTTATGGTTTCAGGTCTTTGTCCTTGGAAAGAAGCCTGGAAGGCAGCAGACCCCAGAGCAGGAGGATAAAGCAAAAGTGCTCATACTCTGCTGAGTACTCACCTTGTCTGTGACTGTTGCTATAATTAGGGCATTTGGCACCAAAAGAGCAGTTTTGGTTTTCTTTATTAGGGTTACTGAGAAAGCCGGAATAGAGATCTGAAACAGAATCACCAAGTTAACAATGGTTTAGACTACACAGAACAGCACTTCAAATCTACACATTAAAGGAAAAATGGGGAGAAAAGATAAACAAGGAAATCAACACCAGCATCAAGCTCTCTAGACTTCATGAAGAAAAGTGAATCTTCTTGGCAATTTAGTGAGACCCTCAGCAACTTAGTGAGACTTGTCTCAAAAAATAATGGAATGGGGACATAGCTCAATAGTAAAGCAACCCTGGGTTCAATCCTCATGTACCAAAAGAAAAAAAAAGTGAATCTTAAAGAGTGGTATGAAAGGCACCATCTCAGCTTTTCAAACTGGTGTTTATAAAGCCAGAGGACAAACCTGGATCATCAATTCTACTGAAGGTCTTACTGGGAAACTTTTATCTTTAGACATGGGGAATAGAATATAAAAGTTACATTCATTTTCATTGGCTCTACAGAAGTTTCAAGATTGTGGTCACCCGCTTTGGGTTAACTTCCACATGCCCCACTTTCCTCTGTGCTGGGCATGTGTGGGTGGGGACAGCATTCAAGAGTATGGTGCAGTAGTGTCATCACTGCAGAGTCTGGGACCTGCATTTAGTTCTGTTACTATCTGCATGACTTGCTCAATTTTACAAACTTTCCACTCTGGGCCTGTTTCCTGATGCATGCACTGGAGACAGTCTTGTCTACTTTATAGAATTTTCTATGGATTATATGTGATAATATATAAAGAAAGACTAGTATCAGATAAAAATTTCCATTCATTTCCTCATTTGTCTCATGAAATCAGGATTCTTATTAGAACCAGAAATAAACATATATTGGTGAAATATGTTTATTTCTGGTTCTAATAAAAATAACAAAACTGTAGAAGCTGTCATTATTAACACCTATTTACCTGATGGGAATGTCATTTAATTATGATAAGCCTACAAAGTTGATATTTTCGGAGATAATGAAATTTGTTTAGAGGGGTACATGACTTGCTTAAGGTTCTATAAGAGGTTACAAAGGTGGAAATTGAACCAAACTGATCCAAAATGTGGGTTCTTTTCAATACAATGTGCTATAAGAATGCATCAGATGGTGCAAAGAATACTAGGCATTCCTGATATCTTGTTATATCCTTCCAACCACCTTTGGTTTCAAAGAAAAATAGATCACATCACTTTGATCCCTGAATAACAGTCACATAGGCATGGTTAAAAGAAAATGATGTCACTCCCTCCCATAGGTGTGTGTGTTCACTTGAACATATATTTCGTTAAAATGCTTCATTTATTCCAAAAAGAGATCAACAAGGTTGACAAGAAAGATATCTTAGTACAATGTTAGTTAGTACAGCCAGCTTGAGGAAGGAAAATGAGCTTTTAATTTCAAATCTTTGCATTCACATTTAGGTTTATGAGATGCGCTAACTTACTGCTCTGCCATGTTCCAGGCAGGAAGACTGAGGAGGATGAGGAACTAATCCAAATTAGGTATTTTTTCAAAGCTATTTTGTCAAAGAATTCTACTGACAAAAATTTCAAGAATGGTAGGGGGTGAGAATAAGAACCATAGTAATGACTCATATACTTTTTCCTCTCTGGAGAGGTAATTCTGAAGTTGTAAGTTGGTATAACTTTGGGAAAAAAGAATTTGAAGACCTATGAAGATTAATGATGATAGAAAAATGAGTCCAATTTGGTTTTTGAGCAGCAGTGCAAACACACAGTGACAAGGGACTATAAATCTAGGTTTTGCTAAGGCACCAAACACCCTTAAGGAGTTTTCAATCATGAGTGCAAAGTTACAACTTGATAGCATTTGTGAAATGAAGCTGAAATGACTTTTCAGTGAGACTAGATGGAATTTGATACACGCATGCTGATTTTACTAGCGTCTGAAATAGAGACCAGCTGACTACAAGGTTCTGATTAAATTAAAGCTTACTTTATTAACATTTTTCCATGGCAGGGTGCTTAGAAAGTTCCCCTTCTAGAGCAAATTACTTGGGTGCCTTTAGTTCATATTGGAAAATGCCGGACTTCTGTTGACAATGAGGAAATGGTGTAATATCTCTGAAGCCCAGAACTCTTTTGATACTACCTTCAGAGAGGAAAAAGTATATGAGTCATTACTATGGTTCTTATTCTCACCCCCTGCTAATTTTCAGTCTCCTGCCTCTGTAGATTAGACATAGCACATGCAACAGCAATCCTAGCGTGTCTTTAAACATCCAGGGTTTTACCTTCTTTTTGTCATTTTTTTCTGTGAGGTAGAGTAGGACTTTGAAAGCCACTGCAGAATAGTATTAGCTTGAAACTGCATTTACTGCCTTTCTTCATTCTCCCATCCCTTACTGAAGACTAAGTCTTGGTTCGTGCATATCTTTAACCCCTGCTGCTCTGCTTAGAGATGTTGGTTCTCCCTGAACTTCTGAGAACTATCGTTACCACACTGATTGGTACTACATAATCTTCTTTTCAAATCCATGAACAAGTTCTCATAATTCAGAAATCTAGAATGTATGGCAGAATATTGTTTAATACTGCTTTGTGTTATACTGATTCAGATAATACCTCAAACCAAAATATGCTTCTTTAAAGGTAATTCTATGAAATAAAGAAAGAATACAAAAAGAACATGTTTTACCTGAAGAATAGTATGTTTGTGTATACCTAATGCCAAAAAAAGAAAGTTTCCATTGTATTTGTTGAGTAGTCTCTATATACTTGCCAGAAGCTTTAAGGAAAATATTTTTAAAGAAGCAAATCAACTCAAAACAAAAAGTTTATCATCAGCCTACTTCCTGGGTATAAAAACTGCTTATTCACCATCATGAATCAGAGTGACTGAAAACTGTCATGCAACCCAAGGTGTTTCCCTTGACTTCTTATGCTGGTGGCCTGAATGAACTGTGATGTAACACCATGCTCCAAGTCAAGGATCATCAGGAGGGGATTATCTTTTGTCTTCCTACACTATAGGTTTAGAAGGCGGTGCTGTGAGCAAACTGCCAATTTCCTTAAGATATTCTCATTTATGCTCAGGTGTCACGCACCTCTGCTCCCTGAATCTGCATAGAATGAGAATGAAAAGGCTCAGTATCAGACAGTCCTTGGGGAAGTGCCTATGTGACTCCTCCAGAGGAGGCCTAAGTGTTGCCCTTGCTGCTCACTGTGCTGCAAGGGCAACTGGCTTATCTGCAGGTCTGCTGTTCTAGATCTCTTTGTTGGTATGAATATGGTGTAAAAATGGACATTTCTTATACACTTCTTATTCAAAGTGTCTTGGTTTTCATGAATACCTTTGGAACAAACTGTAGCACCTCCCCATGTGAAACACTCTGTTTTTGGTGACACCTGGGCAAAAGGGATCTAGGGATGGTGTATGTATGTATGGTGTGGAAGAGGGATGATGTGTTTATATAAGGAGATGAGTGAGCATGGTGAAGGAGGACTCAATTCCTGACCCAGGTAACTCCATTTTGTTTCTCTCTGACCTGTTCTTTTCTGAGTTATTCTTCCTCTCAGTTATCTTAAATTCCAGGATCACGGGTCTCACAGATAACATCCTAGGATGGATATCGAAACTGCCTTTCCTGCCCCTAGCCATGATCTTGTTGGTGCCGACAAGACTGCACAACCAGCTCAGGACAGCGATCAACTATAGACCAGGACCAGAGCAAGATCATGGTCACTGCAACCCCCTTGCCTCTTGCCTCTGTTCCTTCTCAGTAGAACCACAGTGCTACTGTTGAGGCTCTGAGAAAGCACTTTGATCTGTCTTCCCAATGCAACCACACTGAGAATAAATTCACCAATCACTTTTGCTATTGCTGTTTTTTTTGGTGGCTGGGAGTGGGCCTCGTCTGCTGGGATTCCCTAGGGGCCAGGACTACAGTTAGCAATGGTATTTAGGCAAAGAGGGACATTGGTGTCATCAGGAGACATTTAAAACCTATAGTATTTGAAACCATAGCAAAAGAAACTTGGTATAAAGGCATAATAATGATATATTTACAATTAGAGTTAAGCTAAAAATAACTTATATGTGTAATATATAAAAATGCAGGGTTAGCTTTCTTTTCTAAATATTATACCAACCTTAGTGTCTTTTCCAAAGACCTTGGAATGAAAACAAATCCAGTTTTCTGATACAAAGAGCTTTCCTTGGTATAGTATTTCTTTCTGCAGAGCACAGGTAAAGCCTGGGAGAATATAGACAGGTATAATTGCACCATTTAGGATCCCAGTAAAATATTAATTCCATTATTTCAATTTAAAATGAAAGTCATGTATCTACTCAAGAATGGGCAGAGATAACACACTCATACTCCAAAGTTCTGTCACCTCTTTCTCAGTCATCTTTAGTAGAATAAAGCTGCGGTGAATAGATTTTATTTTTTAATTCAAAGTCTTATAGACCCTAGAATAAGAATCAAAATGGGAAGGCAAGTTAACCCTCACACACGAGAAACTAAGACTGATGTTTCAGAAGCCTCCTCTGTTTAGGAAGGTATGTCACCCATGTGCCAATTGTGGCGTGCCTGGCCCTCCCAGAGATTCTCACCAATGACCTACTAAAGAAATAGCTGGCCACTGGGGGAAGAGCACGTGACTCCACTCTCTGGAAATCATGGCAGGAATCCAGCACCTTGCCTTCCCATTTGTACACCGAGAGAGGCTAGGAGTGAACCTTGGGCCTTGTGTGATGAGCCACCCACGTAACCAGTATGCTGGAAAATGCTCAGGTGTGACTACCACACCCTGCATAGCATAGATATTAGCACATCTGTCCACTTCAACCTCTTGTGTCCTTTTAATCTTCTAGTAGAAGATTCTAGTCCTTTTAACCTAGTCCTTTTAATTCTAGTCCTTTTAATCTTCTTGCCCTGGGCTTGTTATCCTAAATCTCAGGATGATCCAATCAGCTGCATTTCATCAATAAATATGAAAGGCAGGAGATCATTCTGGAACCATACCAGATGAGTTCATAACTTGTGGGGAGATTCAGCTTCTCATCCTACTCTCTTACCTTGCAAGGTGCTTGGGGAAAAGTGACTGCGGCTGGCATTATTGCTCCTCCATGACCGGCTGCCTTCAGAAACCTATTCCCTCTCGCTGACTTAGTCCCCCAAATAGTTAGCAACTTTTCACATATGTAGCTTAGAAAGTCAAACAGGTCAGAACTTACTTTGCCTCAGTGGTTCCTCAGTCGGGACATCAAGAAACAACTTGTGAAAGTGCATGTTTGCCTTGTACTGTGGGGAGAATAAAACACAGGCCTCACTGCACAAATTTTAACTCCGATTTAGATGAAATAACACATTTTCCCTCCTTTAATGCTATCTTTAGGAATTTACCCTCTCTGATCTTATAAGTCTCCAATACAAGCCTTCAGTTGGGACATAAAGGTTTACTCTCTAACAGGATTAACGCCTCACTGGGTGGTCAGCTAGGGTATCAGGTAGGACAAAGATGTTGCTGATAAGAAATGAAATTGCTCTAAGAAATCTCACTACAGAAGGTACTAGATACCTGGGCACTAAAGATATGAGTACCTCAGAAGACCAAAAAGGTTAGAGCTTTGTACTCAAATAAACCTGAACTTGACGTGTGATCATGGTCTAGTCACTTCACTTCCTGGGCCTTGGTTTTCTCTTTTGTGCCAGAGGGCAAAAACACCACCTGCTTCAGAGGGATGCCACCAGGCGTGCAAGGGTAACATACTGCCTGGTTTCCTGGTTTCCTTCCTTGTTTCCTTCCTTCCCTCCCTTCCTTCCTTCCCATACCAGGGATTCAACCCAGGGGTACTTAACCACTGAGCCACATCCCCAGTCCTTTTTAAATTTTTTTATTTTGAGACAGGGTCTTGCTGAGTTGCTCAGGGCCTTGCTAAGTTGCTGAGGCTGGCTTTGAACTTGCGATCCTCCTGCCTCAGCCTCCCGAGCTGCTGGGATTACAGGCCTGTGCCACCTCACTTGGATCACAAGTGGGATTTCATACAAAAGAATTAGCTCTCCAGGGCAGCAGAAGGCCCAAGAGTTGGAAATGCTGCACATTTCTTTGTTTTCACCATGTGTAGTTTCCAAAGTACTTTCATAAACCTCATCCTGGGAACCTGGTGTCCCCATTCCAGGGCTTAGGACCTGCTCCTCAGGAACACTGGGAGCTTTAAGCCACACTGTACTGCCACTAGGAATCAGAGCTAGGTCCTCTTTCTGCACAATCACTTTGCTGCATAGGACGCTGCTTTTTTTGTTTTGTACTGGAGATTGAACTCAGGGCTACTCAACCACGGAGCCACATCTCCAGCCCTATTTTGTGTTTTATGTAGAGACAGGGTCTCATTGAGTTGCTTAGCACCTTGCCATTGCTGAGGCTGGCTTTGAACTCACAATTCTCCTGTCTCAGCCTCCCTAAATGCTGGGATTACAGGCATGAGCCACCACGTCTGGCTGCTGCATAGGATGCTTCTGAAGAAAATCTCTGATTAGGAGAACAGAGAGAATGGGCAAGCAGGCCCCTGATGATGTACTTCCCAAACCAGGAGGGCTCAATGGCAAGACTGAGCCTCTTGTTGCTGTAAAGAAAAGCTGCAGACCAGGTCGTCACAATGACAGGTGGTCCCTGCAAGCCAGCTCTTTTGTAGACACCTTACATAAAGTATGTTTCCTCATGCTGCTTCTTAGGAGGGCACTTTGCATCCAGAAAGACACCCTGATGAAAGCTAAGTGTTTGATGGGAGCTTCACTAGGATTTTGTTTTTAATGGCTATAGGGAGCACTGTTCATGCACTTGATTCAAACATCCTAGGCCATGGAATCTTCAAAAATGTCAGTGTAGAAGCAGGTGGATCTCAAGTTCAAAGCCAGCCTTAGCAATTGAGCGAGGCCCTAAGCAGCTCTGTGAGACCCTATCTCTAAATAAAATATAAAAATGGGCTGGAAATGTGACTCAGTGCTTAAGTGTCCTGGGTTCAATCCCTGTACCACCCCCCACCACAGGAAAAAAAAAACAGTCAATGTAATGAGGAGCCAAAAAAAAAAAAAGGTAGTGGGACTGTAGACAATAAATACAGTACCTGACTCTTGACTGGATAGTGGTAGGGGAAAAAAACTCCAAACTGCCCTAGTAAGGACATTCCTTACTAGGACAGTTATGGAAATTCCAACTGAATTTCGATACTTCATTAAATTTCATGGATGTGGGCTGGGATTGTGGCTCAGTGGTAGAGCGCTTGCCTCGCACGCATGAGGCACTGGGTTCGATCCTCAGCACCACATAAAAATTAATAAATAAAGATATGTGTGTCCATCTACAACTAAAAAAATTTTTTTAAAAATTTCATGGATGTGGGGCTGGGATTGTAGCTCAGCGGTAGAGCGCTTGCCTCGCATGCGTAAGGCCCTGAGTTCGATCCTCAGCAATAAAATAAAGACATTGTGTCCATCTACAACTAAAAAAAAAATATTTAAAAAAAATATTTCATGGATGTGTTGTTTTTTTAGTTCTTAGGAAACACATACTCAAGCATTTGGGGTGATGTGTCAAAAACCCCCTCCCACATCCCCAAATGACAAGAAGCCTGAGCTAGAAGTGGAGCTCAGGGGTGGAGCATTTTCTTAGTATGTGGGAGGCCCTGAGATCAATCCCATACACCCCAAACAAACACCCCCCCCCCAAACTCTTGGCCCCAGTAAATGCATCACACTCAATGACAAAGAACTGGGCTTTGTTACGTATTGGGGTGTATTTGAGAGCAGAACTGAAAATTCTGCAGAGTCATGACCCTGCTCACAGGCTTTCCTTCTCTGGTGCCTTCTCTGTAATTTTAATTCATGGATGTCACATCTTCCCTGTCCTGCTAATTATTAGACAAGCATTGTGTTGGTACTTGCTTTCTGGGTCCTTGTCAGAGTTTGGGGACATAGCACAGAACCCGCTCTCTCTTGGTATGTGTTGAAAGATCAGTTGTGGAATTTAATGTTGACGAGAAATTGACCAAAGGAAGAGCCTTTTGTTTGTCCTTCCAAACTCTCTGAACTCCTGTGCCCCGTCAGTCATGCAGGAACTTGCATGATCAGGTTAATTTTATTTTATTTGTTGTTTTTAGATATACATGATAGTAGAGTGTATTTTGGCATATTATACATAGAGTATAACTTATTCTAACTAGGATCCTATTCTTGTGGTTATACATAATGTGGAGTTACCCTGGTCCTGTATTCAAATACAAGGATAGGAAAGTTACCTCCAACTAATTCTACTGTCCTTCCTATTTTCCCTCCCGCTCCCTTCACTTCAATCCCCATTGTCTAATCCAATGAACTTCTATTCTTTCCTTCTCCACCTTCCCTTGTGGGTTAGCATCCACATATCAAAGAAAACATTCAGCCTTTGGTTTTTTTGGGCTGGCTTATTTCACCCTGCATGATAGCCTCCAGTTCCACCCATTTACCAGCAAATGCTATAATTCCATTCTTCTTTATGGCTCAGTAATATTCCATTGTGGATATATACCACATTTTCTTTATCCATTCATCTGTTGAAGGACACTTAGGTTGGTTTTATAGCTTGGCTATTGTGAACTGAGCTGCTAACATGCTCAGGTTCTTTCCTTCCCTTGGTTCTGTCACCCTCTGAAAGACAGCACTTACTCCATTCCCCCATTACCTGGCTGGAAGATGAAGACTTTTTCCTTTCAGTCTTAGGGTCATTTTTGCTTTCTGTTTTACAGTCGCTCTTATCACCTACTAAAGAGGCACCATCACAACTGAATTTTGACCTAGGGAAATAAAATCCAGGGAAATTGCAAGATGAATTGTTTTAGCCATTCATTATTTATTATAATAAATCTTGATTATTATACCACGTCACAAGAAAACCTGTATAATAATGTGTTTATTTTTCTCTTCTAGATACCAGTAATCGTTCCTGATACTCTAGGGCATTTACACAGCACATCACAGGCGAGTGGGAGATTAGAGCGGCCTATCAGCACAAACTGCAGAAATGATAACTTATTTATAAAGAGAGAAATGACAATTGAGATGTGAAAGTAACCACATCATTTCAAAAGTATTTCTTCTGTATATAGAGGAGTACTTGAAGCAAATTACCAAATAAAATCACAGTTATAATTCAATCAAAGAATAGTTTTGTCTCAGAACCCATTAATATTTAACAAGTATTAATTGAGGGAGGCATTGTGCTAAATGCTTGGGCACACAAGACAGTCTTTATCTTTAGGGAGCCAGTGTGCACATGCAGCTGACATAGTTTTAAGAAGGCAGTACTTAATTTAGCAATACATATCAGAGGAGTCAGGAGTAGGTACAGAGACAGTAAGTCTAACAAGAGGCAAGAGAAGAGGAGGCCAAAGATCAAGGTGGGTTTAATGAGTGGTGCCTAACATGATGAGCAGGACTGGGTATGAGGAAAAGAGAAACAAAACATCCCAGATGGGGAGAACAGTAAAAGTGAAATCTGTTGCAAAAAAACCAGAAACAATGTTTCGATCTGAGTCAAGTCTTCTTCAGTCCTATCTTGTTAAGGGCAGAGGTCAGAGCTCCAGAATTTCTTTCTAAGGTGATTCTAGTCCTGGCTCTCCATTTTAGCAAATGTGTGAATTTGCACATATCTCCAATCCTAAAAACAGTCATGTCCAAGTGGAATGCACATATCATATCTAGAGATAATATATGAACAAATCTTAGGATTGTGGAAATGCCTTCTTATTTATCAGGGGAAATGGTATACAAGAAATCCATGATTTTACATTATTATTTCTTAAAATGAGGCTCTGTTCATATTTGCTTCAAAGTAGATTTAGGAAGAATCTGAAGTAATTTGGGTGTAAGTAAGATGGGCAGAAATGACTGACATTAGAAATGACACTAGGCTCTGATTTGCTTAGCTGTGATGTCCTGGACCCCAACAGTTCATGATTCCACCATGCTTACAGTACAGGTTAAGTGCTGCTTAGCAACCCAAGGTAAACGGACTTGATTTCAGCTATAGACCACTGAACTTATTTATACATATAAATTTCTGGGGAATTCTAGAGATTACATTTTTGGAAACTGTGAGTAAATATCTGTACTTGAAAAGAAAATTATTCTTACAAACGTCAAATTACCAGTTATTCATATTCCGTGCTGATTTCAGCATCATCACCTCTGCTGATTTAAGTGGGTACCAACGGCATTGCCAAGGACATGGCCAGGTCTTCTGAAGACCCACAGGCTGCATGTGACAAGGAGCAGGTGACTCAACCTTGGTAATTTCAAAAAGCACAGCTGTAGGGGGCTGTCTGTGTAGCGCTGACCTCTGGGAATGGGAGCTTCTTTTCAACTGTGCTATTTCTCACTTCCCACAGGTGTCTATGAGCAAAGCCCCATGCAAAATGAAAGTGTGCAGCCCTTGCACAAAAATGATCAAGGATTTCCTGACAGCGCAAACAGAGCATTAATCCCCATGCAATAGCACAGGCTATGTGGCCACACAGTTTCCTGCACATCCTTCCTGACACAATGTGCTGTTCTCATGTGAAACCTGAGGAAGTTGGAGTAAAACCAACAGTGTTTGCAAGGTGACTGCTGGAGCCAGTTGACACTGCTGAAAAACACCTGAAACAATAGCATATTTTGTGCCTTTGTGGAAAGACTCAATTGGTGAGTGAGGCAGGACGCTCTGACAAGAAACAACTGTAGAAGGGATGGAGAAAAGCGAGATGCCACAAGACAGGCATGCAGAAAAGATGGAGAAAAAATTGGAAACTGAAGTCTAAAAATAGAAATCTGGAGGAAGAGTTAAAACTTACACTTGGTCCTGAATGAAGAATAGATTTGGAGAGAAGATGTGGGCTGAGAGCCAGGAAAGAAATGAGAAGCAGGAGTTAGTTAATTATCTGTTAGCAGAAGCCAAAAGAGGGAGAAAGTGGCAGTTGTAATAATGGGGAAGGAGAGTAATTGCTCCTCAGTCAAGATAAAAAATCACATTTGGGGCCGGAGATGTAACTCAGTGGTAGTGCACTTTCCTAGCATGTGTAAGACCCTGGGCTCAATCCCCTGTACTTAAAAAACCAACCCAAACCAAAACAAAACAAAAAATCAAGTAAATCACAAAAACAACAACAAAACCCAAACAAAAAAAGTGCACATTTACCTATCATAGACCATTGATTTAGTTATTCTCTTTAAAGGGCTCAAAAGCAACTTTAAGTTCCCTCTTGGTAGTTGGTGCCTTGGAGGGTGATGGGGGCCACAGCCACACATTTTAAAGTACTCCTTCCCTCCTAGCCTCCCTCACAGCTCAGTCACAGACACAGGTGGCCTGGTGGATCACTGGGATTGCTCCTTTGCTCTTTTCCATGGCTCCCAGGAAAGAGAGAGGCCAGGCCCAGAGGCTGAGCAGATGCTCTCTAACTGGCCTGCCTTCCCAGGGGCTTCATAAATCTGTGCTTATGAGTGGGCCCTCCTGCCTTCATCAGTTGGCAAAATCAGTGCTTTCAGAGAGGGGTACCCATTCTTCAGAAAGTGGGGCAGGAGGAGAAAAAGATGCTGCTAGAAAGAAATGACAGAAGAAGCCAAGTGCCAGTGCCTGGCTGTCAAGGAAAAACACTGTTTTTCTCAGAGGCCTTATTTGCCTACAGTTGGTCCATACTCTCTCTCTTTTTAACCTCTACACTTTCTCTTTTTAAAAAATTAATTTATTTTTATTTGTTCTAATCAGTTATATATGACAGCAGAATGCTACACTCTTAAAAACCATAAAACTAAAAACCCCAGCACTTCCCATCAGAGAACAGAATCAAGAGAGGACTCACCGCAGGCAAATGCTTTTTTTCTGGTCTGGGGACTCAGCCTCCACCGACAGGGTAGGGGACTGGGCTGTGGGACTCCTGCAGGCTTTCTTTTTGTCCTCCACACCATTCTCAGCCTCTGAGCTGGAGAAGAGAGAGAAACGCTTCACCTTAGACATCCAGAGGGAAGTGGAAGGAAAAAATGATGAAGTAACCTGGAGTTCTGGAGAGCAAATGATCTTCAATCCCCACTTATAGGCTGGTCAACTTGGATAGCTGTGCATTTTCCCAATCTCCATTCTGACCCCTCTTGGCAGGAGCCCTGAGGGCAAGTTACAGGTCACAGCTACTTCACTTGTAAAGGCTGACTGTACAAGAACCTCTAAGCTCCCAGATTTGTGCCCTGCACTGCCCAGCTTTGACCAGCCTAGGCGTGTGCTGGGCAGCAGATCACCTGGAGGATGAGAGGGCCCTTGTGCGCAAGCGTGCTGGAACTCACAAGAGGTGGCTGCCTGCAGGTGCTGGGAACCCCCACCCCCTCTGTTTGTACTTCTCTTATGTCACTTATCACCTTTTGTTGTAGTTATGAAGGTTCCACTTTGGGTCGTTGTTGTTTTAGGCAACCATTTCCCTAAGCAATTTAATCTTTACAACCACCCAGGCTGCATAGCAACGATCATCTTCATTTTACAGATGAGATATCTGAAGCTTTCATCAAATATGAAAGTTTCCAAAACTAGCATCTACCTTGGTTGAAACTCAAATTCAGTTCTGTCCACCGGTAAGGTATTTGTGTACACATTCTGTCAATCTCTCTCCCCACCCATCCATCCATCCATCCATCCATTCCCCAATCACTTCCTCATCCATTTATCCTCCTTACTAGCTCTTCAGTGTGAGAGCCCCATGGTGAAGTGGGAATCGTATTCATCTTTACACAAACGACAGGGTCAGGATAGTGACAGTACATAGTCATGATCAAGTGGTTTTGGAAAAACTAGGTCTGACCCTGGTAAAAGACAGTGCAAGGGAGTAGACGGGAAGGTGAGTCAAGAGAATCTGTACACTGAACCACTAACAAATGGACCACGACGGTGCACACAGAAGCTAGCTCCCTTGGTTGGTGATTGAAGACCGCTTGAGTACAATTTCCAGCATGGGAAGTAGGAGAAAATGAATATTGAGGGGAGAAGAGAAGGTGTTAACAGATCTGAACTTCTTTGATGCCAGCCTGCACAGCAATGAACATGTATATATAATTTAAGAAAATTTTTTTAGTTGTAGATGGACACAATAGCTTTTTTTAAAAAAATATTTATTTTTTTAGTTGTAGGTGGATGCAATAGCTTTATTTTATTTTTATGTGGTGCTGAGGATCGAACCCAGTGCCTCAAGCGTGCTAGGCGAGCACGCTACCACTGCGCCATAACCCCAGCCCGGACACAATAGCTTTATTTATGTATTTTTATGTGGTGCTGAGGATCGAACTCAGTGCCTCACACTTGTGAGGCAAGTGCTCTACCACTGAGCTACAACCCCAGCCCTATAGATATACTTTTGAGGATGTAAGAACCCCATAGTAGTTGAGCATAAAGTAAGACATAGTAAAATGGCATTGCTATGATAGATGACCTCATTTTAATCCTGATTTACCACTTATTAGATATTTCCACCAAGCAGGCAGGAAATGTCATTGGTCAGTTTAAGCTTTGCTGTTTCCTGCTTAGCCCTTGTCACAGCATAGAGACACTGTAGTCCACACTAAGAGTCCTATCCCAGAGCCCAAAGCAGGACCCAGTGTATCTGACAATGACAGCCAACCAAGCAATGATCCCTATGAATGGCTCATGTTCTCATGAGCACTTCTTTTTTTCCTAAGAAGACAAACATTGGAGACTAAAGATCCAACCTTTCACTTGTTTGGTTTTTCCAGTACTTAAAACATTCAAGTATATTACAAAGGCTGAGTGCTTATCTGCACTGCATTATGTGACAAAGGTTATATGGGAGACCTTGAACTATTATTAACATCGGCTTAAAATAAAACAATTAAACTTTATTTTAGTATTGATTTAACTTGCGGACTTAGAGTTTTCAGATTGTGAAGTGGCCTCTGAGCATACCTTTGTCTTTTCTATTTATCTGCAAAGGCATACATATTATTCCTATTCTTCAAGAGCATCAGGCAGAAATCCACTTGAGAAGCCCTCTTTAGGTAGGGAGACTAATTGTGTGTGGAACTTCAACAATCCACCTCAGCATTCAATATTTACTAAATTTTATGCAGGGGCAGAACAAGATTTGGAGGCAGAGCCATTGCTGTTCTGTACAGAACTTTTGTGTAGAAAGAGCTATTCCTGCTAGAGCCACTCAGAAAAAGGTGTCCCTCTCTTGTGGCCACAAACCTGACATATGGACTGGCAGAGAGAAGGCTTCTCTTGCTCTGGTCACAAACAGTCCAGCACCAAGATGTAAAGAAAGCCCAGCTCCGTCTGGTTTTGAGCCCCTCCTTGACTTTGCCCTTCCTGCTCAGGCACTTCAGTGCTAATGTCACGTGGTGGTTCTGATTCAGGGATTCTAGCTTAGTGCTAAAAAGATTACATCTGTGCATCTTATCTAAACAATGTCTTGCAATACAAAACACACAGGTGTGCTCAAGTCAAAAGAGGCTATTTCCAGATACCCTCCACCTGGTTTTTCCTTAAACTTGTGCTTGTCTTTAGTGCAGGTTCTGTCCTTGAGGGCTCTACCAGGAGGACATCCTCAAAGCCTCCATGCAACTCACCTTACCCCTAAACAATGAATGCCTTGAGCAGTTAACTTTTCGCCCAACTGTCTTATTTATCCAATGACTACACCAAGTTCCTTTCAGGCAGGGAACTTCTGTTTTTTTCCATAACATTCAGTTCTGCATTTTGTTCATAGTGGCCATCACATGTTGATTGATGTGGGATTAATTATGTATTGTCTCAAAGAGAAAGTGAATTCCATCTATGGGTCAATTCCATGTTAGTTTTTTGTTTTGTTTTTTTAAGATGCTTTAGGCTCAAACAAGCTAATTCTGAACAGGTGAGATTTTTTTCCTGTCCCTTACCTTAGAGGTTTTGTCAACCCAGACTGATACTATGTAGAA
The DNA here is from genome assembly GCA_004024805.1 of Geosciurus inauris. Classification (NCBI taxonomy): domain Eukaryota; kingdom Metazoa; phylum Chordata; class Mammalia; order Rodentia; family Sciuridae; genus Geosciurus; species Geosciurus inauris. The sequence continues at coordinate 28,825 of PVHX01016894.1, forward strand.
TTCAAACAGTAGGGATGTGCCTGTATATGAGTGAGCAGAGTGTGGGAGGGGAAATGGAATGCTTCCTCAAGGACTCGCTGTAACTTTAAAGTTACTGTCCATGAAGCTGAACATTTTTATTTAAATCATAGAGATAAAAAAATCAGGGTTTAAAAAAATTTTTAGTTGTAGATGGACACAATAACTTTATTCTTTTATGTGGTGCCGAGGATCGAACCCCGTGCCTCACACATGCTAGACAAGCATTCCCTCACTGAGCCACAACCCTAGCTGGTTTTTTCTTTTTTAAAACAAGAAAACAAAGCCTTTAAAGGGAGACTGACTAAGAGACTCAAATAGAAAACAAATAAACCAAAAAAACAATTTTCTTCTTTCAACAAATATTTATTGGAATGGTCCCTGTTGGTAAGATGCTTGGAGCTTCATGAGAGATAAGTGAGCTGACATTTCTAAGTACCCATAGAAACAGCAGAAGATGCTGGAAACACAGGATCAACCTTCACTTGGTGCTGGCAGGTTATTTCTTCTCCCATCTCCAACATAATTTAAGCTTCAGCTATGGGTCCTGAAAGCTCTTCGGTAGGAATTTCAGAGCAGTGAGACGGTAATGATTACACCTACCAGGCCCAACTTCACCTACTAGGGGAAGGCATTTTTATTACCAGCTGGGACAAGCTGGATTCAATAAAATGGTTATACAATCTATAAATAAAAAACAGGTTGGACCATCTTTATCAATGGCCCAATATTGGTCACTGCCTAGACTTCAGTAGTCTGATGATGACATAAATTCAGATGTCACAATTTTTCAGAACTAGAATTCTTACATAGAGTTAACTATCAATTCCTTCTGGTAATAGTCTGTGAGTTTAAGGTAAACTTGACCCTCCTTTCTCTTGTCACTTCAATCTCCACGACCCTTGGCCCTTCCTGCTAAGAATGTATTGCATTCAGGTATCCTCACATGCAAGGCTAGGTAAATGTTGCCACCTGGCAGAAGCTATGATTAAGCTACAACTCAGGTGAATGAAAACCAGTGTCTCACTGTGGTTTAGTTCGGGAAAATGTGTTCATTTCTAATTATAGTAGTAATCCTCTGTGTTTGAGTCTACCTTCATGTTAAATTAGTTTAAGCAAAGGCATAAAAAAAATCCCACTAAATTCCTTATGCTAGTAGAGGTGTGGGTAGTTTAACATCCACTATCATTAAAGAACAAAAAACAACCACCCTCTGATCATTATTTTTCAAATGACAGTTTTTACCAACAAAGAGGGTCTCTAACGGGATATATTTCTGGAAATGAGATTGCAGTGGTCAAGGCCCAGCCGGGGAAAGCAGAGTGTTGCTGACATGCTGTACTAAAAGCTCAGCTGGGACTGACTCACCGAGACTTAGGGACTCCTCACAGATCCTTCCTTGTTTCTGGTGTGTGCCTGCCTATGGCTCCATGGCTGGCTGGCAAAGATGCAATACTTGGGAAGCAACTAGTTAACCTATAGGGACAGGGGAGGTTCCTGGGAACTGCTGGGCAGCAGCCATAGTGCAAACACAGACAGACATCTAGGAACCAAAAGAAGGAAGCAAAGTGGGGTGCAGAAGTGCAGAAGCAGGTAGTGGAGCTGAGGACAGCTGGGTAAGCTTCTCTAATTTGGTAAACTCAGAATCTTCCAAGGTAGATTTTTATGTCAAGAATGACCTTCCATTTGTAACTCTAATATAGTATATGTGTCTAGATACTTTATATTAATTTATCTACCTACATATTGGTTTCTGAATAGGTTCTACAAGCACCAGTACAAAATCTGAAGTTACAAACAAGGCAACAAATTTCCCTCTACCCCTGTTTAATGGCGGTCCAGTTTCTTTCTGGATAGGCACCTACAGTTCCCAGAAACTTGTGTGTTCTTCCTGGGAAATCCATGCATCTTCAGAATAAATGATGGCATAGTATTCTACACCTCATTTTGTTTTACTTACTGTATTTCAGTGTTCTTTCCTTATCAGTATACAATAGATCTTCCTCATTCTTTTTAATGACTGCATAAGAGTTCCATTGTAATGAATGAACTGTATTCAACCAGTTCCTTATCGATGGGCATTTAGGTGGATTTTAGTCTTTTGCAAATACAAAGAACATTGCAACATGTGTCTTTATATTTTTATTATGTATGTGAATATACCCATGGGATAACTTCCTGTATATGCAGCTGCTATATCAAAAGGCATGTAATTTAAAAAATTTTTATAGTTATTGCCAAACTGCCCTCAGTAGGGCTTCTGTGACTCACATCACAATATATAGGTGTGTTTACACATATCTGTTAATGAAGTTTTAAACTTAAAAATATGTATATATTTAAAAAGTACCTAGCAGAGTACCTGGTACATAGAATAACAATAATCATTTTAATAATGACCAGTGTTAAACTTTTTGATCTTTACACAGGAGGTTAAAAAAAAAGTCCATTACAATTTTAATTTATATTTCTTTTCTTATGAGCAAGGTGGAATACATTTTCATATAGCTAAGAGCTTATTCAGGTTTCCTATTTTGTGAATTTTCTGTTTGTATGAATATTTTGCCAGTTTTTCTAATTTTTTCCCCCCTGGCATTGAGGACTGAACTCAGGAGAAGTCTACCATTATATCCCCAGGAATTTAACTTAATTTTTAGAATTTTTTAAAATTTTGAGAGAGGTTCTTGCTAAGTTGCTGAGACTGGCCTCAAAGTTGTGATCCTCCTGCTTCAGCTTTCCAAGTTGTTGGATTAAAGGTGTGCACCACTGTGCCTGGCTTTCTAATGACTTTTTGATTAAAACATTTAGGAAAAACACTTCTTCTTATTACTGGCTCATGGATTCTTGGCAACACCCTAGAACTGCCTTTGTTTTCAAGAGTTGGGGGTCTTACTATGTTGCCAAGGCTGACCTTGAACTCCTGAGCTCAAGAGATCCTCTTGCCTCAGCCTCCTAGTAGTTGGGATGTTGGGCATGCACCTCTACATGTGGCTTTTTAACTAAAAAAATCTTAAATATTTAGAAAAGTTAAGTGGCTATTTGGGGTCAGTGTGACATTAAAATAAGCCATTAATAACAAATTTTATTTTTTCTTGATAGATTTATAGACAGATAAAAGGCAGATAGATAAAAGGAATGCCAAAAACAGTATTTTCCCCCTTACCTTCTCCAAGCTTTCAATGAAATCTGACAGGCTTTCAGTTCAAGATGGAAAATGGGAAAAATGTTTGCCTCCTTTCTCTAAGGCGTATAAAATGAGGATTTCTAAAAGATGGAATAATTCTGATATAAGAATGATGGGGAACCATCGGTAAAAAAGAAATTTTGCCAAATTTCTGAAAAATGGGAAACAAAGTAAAGTATAATATTCACTCACGCAGCAAAGTAGTCTAGAGTATGTGTATCAGTGTGACATAAGAGAATAGAGACCTGTTTGTCAGCAACTCAGAGAGGTGCTACAGGAGGGGTAGGCAAGAAGTTGCTTAAAGCATTAGATTTAAGGTATACCTGTGAGAAACCTTTGACAGCCCTCTCTCAATCCCCATGTTCAGACACAAATGGCAGGCAGTTAAGAGGGAAAAATATCAGAAGGTTCATTTCTAAAAACCCTTAAAACCTGAGGTACAGGAAATAAGGGTACCTAGTACAAGAGATGGAGCCCCAGGGGACACCCCTGACCTTCCATTTTGAATAAGGTGGTACTCAGACAGGGGCCACCTCCCTGTCCCTGGATAACAAAGGTCCAGGATAGATACTCCAGTCCCTTCTTTTCCCCTCCTAGTCCCTTGTTCTTAAATATGAAACGATAGGCAAAGATTGTCAGATCTTTAAGAAAACTTGTGAAAGTCTGAAAGAAAAGACAAGGTAAACCAATAAGAAAGTAAAATACCAAGGAAACTCATTGCAGAGAACAGAATAAAATGAAAACAAATAAGCAAAAAAGAAAATATAAAAAAAACCCACAAAACAAAACCCCAAACCTACTTACTATCTTCAGAGAGAAGACAGCACCCATAAAAGAGAACCTCAGGGGGCTGGGGTTATGGCGCAGTGGTAGCGTGCTCGCCTAGCATGCGTGAGGCACTGGGTTCGATCCTCAGCACCACATAAAAATAAAATAAAGATATTCTGTCTACCTACGACTAAAAAAAAAAGAACCTCAGTATCATGGAGCAGGAAGGATCATTTCTTTCCCAATTCTCCCAGAGTCCAGATCCTTGTCGTAGCCTAACAGGGACTCGATTGGCCCCATCCACCCTCCTGATCTCTCTGACCCTCACTCACTCCACCCTGCCACACCCCAAGATCTGGGGAGAGATCTCTGCTGGCCTGCTTGCCTCAGAAAGTCACGCGGTCTCCTTTATCTCCTTCAAGTTGTCACTAGAATGTCACCACCTTCACGAGATCTATATATTAACTAAGGGCTGGAAGACATTCAAAAAGATAAAGAGTAAGAGGGAAAAAGAAGACACCTGTAAGGCAGGCATATCTATATTAAATGAACAGGTGTTCTGAACAGAACAAAGAGAGGAGAGAGGAAGGGAGGGAGGAAGGGAAGGAGAAAGCATTCTAAAGAAGAAAACGGAAGGGTGAAGGGCAGAGGCTAATGCTTTCTTATCCTAAAAAGTGGGAGGTCAAATTGATTTAACAAGAGATTAGGCTGATGTATTATTTTAAGAGAAAAATGCATGAAAATGAGAATAGAAAGGGTGTTTTGCCATTTGAAACTGGGAGTAGGGGGCTGGGGGATAAACCTCAGTGGTAGAATGTGCTTAGCGTGCAGGAGGCCCTGAGCTCAATTCCCACACCAAAAAAAAAAAAAAAGGAAAAAAAAAATTGGAGTTGGAAGAGAAAGGTAAGTAGTATCAGTGAGCCGAGTGTTTTCCATCAAAACAGGAAGTTGAGAGATAAGGTTTAAAATTCATAAAGCAAAAAAGAGTAGGACACATACATTTTACAGATAATAAGTAACTAATACAACTAAAATCCATATGGTTAAAAGTGGCAACCACTTTTAGTCACATAGGGGATGGGCAAGGTGGTATTGATTTCATTATAAAATTTTAGTGTATTATATCATTTTGGTAAACATTCTAAAAATTAAAAAAATCTTTACTAATATTACTATAGATAAAATGCAGAGTGGATAATAAAAATAGACAGATCTATCTTCAGAGGAGTTCTTATTCTGTGTAAAACTCAATGCCAGATTCTGTGTTTTCAAGGTACTTAGCATTTACTGGGAATTTTAGTTGAGCAGATAAAGAACAACACAGATGATAAGGGATAGCATAAAGAAGTCAGGAATTCATTTCTTCTAATTATAAAGAGAATGAGGATGTTTTGTAAAAGAACTAAGCACAACATTGTGTGGGCATGAGGCGATGTATCTTTTTCAATTAAAAAAAAAACCCACAAAGTGCCAGAAACATTTCAGTACAAGAAAGCAGAAATGTAAATAATATCTCTATTTGTCTTATGAACCAGTAAAAAAAAAAACCCAGTTCCTTAGATTCTTCCGTTACTACCTGGCTTCTCTGGGCGCCACTTCTGCCCACAGAAAACTATAATTGTGCAGAACACAATTGTAGAAGGATTGACATTTGAGCCAGTAAGATATGATTTGGATGTGCAGAGATACCAGAAGGGAATAAGAAACAGGAGGAAAGTCAGAAGTTAAATCAGGCCAAGGAGGAGTCACATGCTCACAAGGAAATCTAGCAGCTTGGTGTTTTCAGAAGTACAGGCAGCAGGAAGCAGCAGTAGTTAGGTGGCCACGAACCTTGATTCCTGATGGGAAAGGGGTGCTTTTAGACTTTGACTAGCAGTCGGCATTAACTGAAGATTTGTAAAAAGGAGGAATGAAATGACGAGATATATTCAGTGCCCACCTTTTCCTACACACCTCACGAGGGGTCCGATGAGATAAGTACTTCTACAGGATTATTCTTATGTTGGTGTACAAGAACCGCGGAGGTCAGAGACAGAAAATGGAAAGGCAGATGGGGGATGAACTGGAAGGCAGGAAGCTGAGCCTGTACTGGCGAAATACTCCAGAGATAACACCAAAATGAACAGGGAGAAAGAGCAAGAGAGAGAAATCCTGAGGCCATCTGGGGGATGGTGTAGATGGCACTGCTACTATGAACAGTTATAGGAATAGTTACTGGAACACAACAGGAACCATAGTTTGGTAGGAAGGAATTTGTTAGTCTGTTTCAGATATAATAGAAAGAGCATTGTTACTAACTGCCTAAAAAAACTGAAAGAGCCCAAAAGAAATCAACAGTTTTAAAAAGAGTATATGACTTTGCAGAGGAAGATTTCTGCCAGTTTGAAAAGTAATTGTGTTGGGTTCTGAGCACACTGCCATAGCAGAATAACACCTGAATCTTACGCAACAGCAGGGCTGGAGGACGGGGTAGCTGAGGCCCCCATCTGGCTCCAATATACTTCTTTAATCTCATCTCAGAGCTCTCTCTGCTCCCATTAAAACAGGCAAGCCACTGTCCCATTTCCTCCTTTATATCTTCTCCAGAGTTTGTTTTTCTAAATCATTACTTTTCTCAAAGTTCAAGGCAACTCATATTATTCCACAAAGTGTTTAATTGTCAAGATTCTGATTCTGAAGGGACAGAAAATCAGCTTATGTTAAATACAAACGAACAACTGAACAACTAAAAAACAGCCCCCATGAGTTTTGCTGGTGCCTTAAGATGAAGTCAACAGCAGCTGCCGAAGTTCCCCTTCACCCCTGGAACAGGCAGCAACGGTCTCCAGGGTGTCCTTCTCCCAAGTCTTCTGGGACATCAATGCCTGATTCATACTCCTGAGACATCGCCTCTATTATGTCATGCCACTGCTCCTGAGTCAACAATGGCTTTCTATTGAGCATTAGATAAAGCCTCTGGACATGAGCCATGACCCTCCAGAGTTACCCAGTCCCCCTCTACTTTTCAAAAGAAATTCTCCATTCCAGCCCTGGCTGTGGGTCCTCTCATCACGGCCTCCATTATGTCACATTCCATCCTCCCTCTGTGTACTGGCTTTTGGTTCCTCTGGCCTCCAATGTCCTTCCTGCTCCCCCAACAACCACCATCTTTCCAGGATTAGGACAGTCCAATTATACCTTCCTTTTCTCCCTTCTTTATTTCTAATGTCTGGATGTAAGAAATTGTGCAATTAATTCTTGTTGACTGGACAATTGAGCATTTTTGCAATACAAGACAACAGTCCACGCCGGGCATGGTGGTGCAAGCCTGTAATCTCAGCACTTAGGGAGGCTGAGACAGGAGAATCGCAAGTTCAAAGCCAGCCTCAACAATGGTGAGGCGCTAAGCAACTCAGTGAGACCCTGTCTCTACATAAAACACAAAATAGGGCTGGGGATGTGGCTCAGTGGTCGAGTGCCCCTGAGTTCAATCTCCAGTACCAAAAAAAAAAAAAAAAAGACAACAGTCCACATTTTTAAAAAAGGCTTGGGCTTACATTTGGTCTCAAAATTTACCTGGTAACAAGTTTTCTAAATATGCTGACAAGTCCTATTGGAAGAGGGCCTTGCTGAGAGCTGGAGTGCAAAGAGGAAAAGTCCAGTCTTTTCACTTTCCCTCTGCTGAATTATCATTGTGTGCAAACTTATTCTTCAAACTGATTATTAGTTAGGTGAGCAATACTTTGAAACCATATGAAAATGTGAAAATGCTGCCTTTATTTTTGGAAGAAATAACAATAGCAAGTAAAACCACAATTGAGCTAAATAACTTCTCAGCAGTAGCATTTTGAGGCCAAGCACTGTTGGAAAACAATAAAGGAAAATGACAAGAAAATGCATGAAGGAAGCAGAATTGACTTCTCAGATTCCCAGTCGAGGTAAACTGATGCTGCTGATAGTTCTCTTGTTATTCACAATCTCAGCACGTAAGTAAATATCATTTTGCATTGCTTAGTGCTAACACAATTTCTGAAAATATATACTGAATACATCTGTTATCAAATCAGAATATAACCTCCTCAGGGGCCAAGACTTTAAATATTTTTCATATTTCTATCTCCATTCCTTTTTGAAGCTGTTATTCTGCTAGCAATTGCTGAATACTAGAATAAACCACTTTTCATACACCTAAGATACATGAGAAGGCATCTATTAGATTAAGGGTTTTGGCCTGAGGCATCTATTTCAGGAAGAACAGATTTTTAAATAGAATGAAAACTTCACCCAAAGTGAAAGACAGAAATGCATACGAACAGGACATAAAATCCAGGAAAAACAATGTAGATAAAGTACAATCAACAAATCTTCAGCTAGTAGGGTAAATATTTAAAATATCACACATATCAAATAAAATTAAAAAGTAGTTCAGGTCCTTTAGAAACAGCTATGGATTATGGAGAGCAATGTAGTCTTTGGAAATATCTTTTTTGGAGGTGATACTGAAAAAAAAAGCCATGTAATAAATCAAAATAGCCATTTGGAATTAAAGACAATTCTGAATGACAAAATGAAGCAAAGCTGTTTACATAAACCAGATTTGCAACAGGTCAAATTTGTAAGTGGGCCTATCTCTAAAAGTAGGAACTATGGAGTTTAAGAATAGCTAAGTTCTGGAGCTGGGGTTGTGGCTCAGTGGTAGTGCACTTGCCTAGCATGTGTGAGGCACTGAGTTCGACACTCAGCACCACATATAAATAAATGAATAAAATAAAGGTCCATCAACATCTAAAAAACTATATAAAAAAAGAATAGCTAAGTTCTTTCACCTGGTTTTGGGTAAGGTCATCTAAAAATTTCATATGAAAATCTGGTCTACACCAAAAGTGATCCTATATGCTTGATAAATAGCCACACACATAGTTCTTGAACCTCATCCTGCACATGGAAAGAACAAACACAGAGGTGGGCCCTGTTCCCAATACATAGAATTGAAATGAAGAGATCAAACACATGGATAAAAACCAAAGCCCACTGTGCTATCAATTCCATCAAAACCCCAAATAATATTAACAACATTCCTTGGGATTTTCAGAATTAAGTGGGGCCCATCATAGAGGTGATGGATTTGGAGCCCTGTTTTTAAACAAAAGACCAAGATAATACAAAATTGGGATTTCAGAATTTCAGGCTAAAGGCATAAAAAGTTATAATATGTAAAGAAGGAGAAAGAACAGGTAGCTGGAATATCAAGAATGCCCCAAAGAGGAAGTGTTTGTGGAACGAGAACAGGAAGGTGAGAACTCTAAGGAATCGTATGACTGAGGTGCTGCGCTTACTGATGGAGGGAGAGGGTGCAGCCGAGCAGAGGACTTCTGAAGTTACGAGAATTACAGGTCTTGCCATGATTTAGAGATGAGACAGTTTATTAAAATGATATCGCCGAGAAAAATTATTGTGTATCTTCTGATAGATGGGTATTGCCAGAGAATAATTTCAGTAGTGCTATGGTGTGAATGTTGGTGTTTTCACAAAATTCTTACATTGCCCTCTAAATGCCCAAGGTGAGGGTATTAAGAGTTGGGCCTCTGGGAGGTGACTGGGTCACCAGAGTGGAACCCTCTCTGCAGGTATGAATATGACACTATGAAACTCACTCTTCTGTATAATTAATATTGCACTAATTTTTGAAAAGCACACATCATCATGTCAATAAATAAATAGACAATAGAAGACTGAGGCAGTGCATGGCCTCAGCTACCATAAAGATGCAGTAAAATGATAGGTGTCTATAAACCAGGATTTGTTCTCACCAAATAGGGAATTTCCTGGCATCTTTTTTTTGTGGGGGAGAGTACTGGGGATTTAACTGAGGGGCATTTGACCACTGAGCCACATCCTCAGCCCTATTTTGTATTTTATTTAGAGACAGGGTCTCACTGAGTTGCTTAGAGACTCCCTTTTGCTGAGGCTGGCTTTGAACTCCCAAGCCACTGGGATTATAGGCATGCACCACTGTGCCCAGCTCCTGGCATCTTTTTAAAAAATTAATTAATTAATTAATTAATTTGTTCCTATTTGTTATTTTGAGAGCAGAATGCATTTCAATTCACAGTACACATATGGAGTACTATTTTTCATTTCTCTGGTTGTACACAAAGTAGAATCACACCACTCGTGTCTTCATACATGTACCTCGGGTAATGATATCCATCTCATTCCACCATCTTTCCTACCCTCATGCCCTCTCCCTTCTCCTCCTTCCCCTTTGCCCTTCAGCTTCCAGAACTGTGAGAAATTCTGTTGTTTATAAGCTACTCAGTTTATGATGTTTTGTCATAATAACCTGAACAGATGAGGATATTAGGGTTTTCACTTCCAGGAAAAGAATGAATGAGGATCAGGTGGAAAGTGAAAGAAGGAACGAGGCACCCCAGAGAGGCACTGCTAATACACTTCGTAGGCAGGACATTCCTTCATATAAATCCTCTTAAGTTTCAATTCTCTTGTGGTGACCTTAGTGAAATTATACCCATGATAACAAATTTTATTCAGGGCAAGAGAAAGCAGAGTATATCATGCCAGAAATACATGTACTTGGCCAGAAAGGAATATCATACCTATTCACAGTGCACTAACATTTAAGGTTAAAACAGAAAAACGAAAACCAGGGCTATTAGAAGAAAATTTGGAGGAGACAACTGTTTGCTTTTGTTTTGAGAACTGTCCCTGTCCCCATGGAGCTGAACTGTGCTACTCTGGCCCTCACCTGTGGGAGTAGGCAGTTGGACATGAAGTACTAGAGGAAGAGCTGCCTCCTGCCATCCTGGCTGGCAGCCATGGTGACTAAAGCCCTTCCCTTGCTCTTATACCCTTTATTTCCTGTAACTCTGTCTTTCTGTTCCACGTGGGACAGTAAAAAAATAGATCAAAAGTCACAGTGAGTTGAAAGACCAAGATGTGTGGGCGCTGCAGCAGAGTTAAAGGCACTGAGAGTCCAAAGCAGCACCGTGGTGCTCCAGAAACCTGGTACTGCTGTTTCTCCCTCTCTCAAACTCACCATTTCTACTCCCTTTGTTTCCTGTATTCTGATCTCATAGTTCAGACTGAATGTGTCTGAGGGCAGCACAGGACATCCAAAGGGCTGTGCCATACTGGAATTTGCAAGTTAAACCAAGCAACTAACACAGCATGGATGGTATGGATGTCATTAGCACATGTGCAAATGCTCTTTGTTAAAATGCCATGTACTATTAAAACTCAAGACTCTTTTCTAAGAAAAAAATCAGCTGTGTATAGTGGTACATTCCTATGATTCTATCTACCTGTAGGAGGCTGAGGCAGGGAGATTGCTTGAGTCCAGGAGTTTGAGGCCAACCTGGGCAACACAGCAATACCCAACATTAAAAATATAATTGCAAATAAAACAAAATAGATAAAAAATTAACAGGACTCAAATTCTAGAGATGGCACTGTTGTTTCTTAAGAATAGGACAATTATGTATTAGAGAAAACAGTTTTCTATGAAAAGCTTTGCTTTAACCAAGACACTCCCAACTAGACACATACTACCCCTTGACAAAAAATAAGAGGCCATTATGTATGACCACATGTATGTTGTGATTCTACATCACGTACAACCAGAGAAATGAAAAGCTGTGCTCCATCTGTGTACAATGCATCAAAATGCACTCTGCTATCATGTAAATCTAAATAGAATAAATAAATTAATTTAAAAAATAAAAAAAAAATAACAGCATAGTTTTGTTATTTTCAGTTTGTGAGTGAGGTTTAACAAATGCTAATGTAATCTACCTTGGAAAGCAAATGTCTCTTAAATGTATTTGGCTTTTCCCAGAATTTATCATATTCTACATATTATATTGTATTACTATCAATATCTAATTAGTATCATATTATACATATATTGTACATATTAGCATCAATAATATGGAATTGTTTCATATTATTGTTAATCTAGCAAAATTTAAAAATATACAGTTATATATGTATCAAGATGTGGAATAATTGCAGAATTAGTAGTAATTCCTCACTATTATTTAAAAGAGATGTTTATCCCAACATTTTAAATACAACTAACTTGCAAAGGATAGGAAATAGATTTAATGTCACTTATACATGATAGTACCTCTTTTAAGGAAATAAGCACTGAGTCTGAACAGATTTTAGTCTTACTTCTGACATCCTTATTTCCCATCCTTAATTTCTCCCACCACAAATATGTATTTTCTCTATCTGCACTAAGAATATGTTGCTTTGGAAAACACACCTTCTTTGTTTTTTTCCTTCTTCCTCACCACTCTTTCCTACGGGATTTTCCAGACAACTACACTTGCATGGTACCCTGCTATTCTCAAAGAATATCCATGCCCACGACACCATGCTCCATAACTAACGGTCCTGCCAATCTTTTGGGGTATGTGTGTGAGACAGGTGAAGCCACACTTCACAGAGAAGGAAACAGAGATGAGGGCACTGGGGAACCACACACCTGCAGCCTCATTGATGGAGCCACTGTCACTCTCATGCTTTGTCTGTCTTTCTCTCAGCAAACCCAGCCAGACATCAAGACCCATGGATTTTACCTCAATGTTTTTTTTTTTTAATTAATTTATTTAAATGCATTTCAAGTCATAGTACATATATAGAGCTCAATTTTTCTATTTCCCTGGTTGCAAACCAGATAGAGTCACACCTTTTGTGTCTTCATACATGCACCAAGGGTAGTGATGACGATCTCAATCAACCATCTTTACTATACCCATTCCCCTTTCCCTCTCCTCACCTCCCCCCGCTGCATCCAGAGTTCCTCCATTTCTCCTATGTTCCCCATTCCCACCCCCCTTATGTATGTATCAGCATCCACTAATCAGAGAGAACATTCGGCATTTGGTTTTTTGGGATTGGCTTACTTCACTTAGCATAATGTTCTCCAATTCCATCCATTTACCTGCAAATGCCATAATTTTATTCTCTTTTATTGCTGAATAATATTCCATTGTGTATATGTACCACAGTTTCTTTATCCATTCATCTATTGAAGGGCAT
>PVHX01016895.1:0-41742 GCA_004024805.1 Geosciurus inauris
TTTTTTTTTTTTTTTTTTTTTTGGTACTGGAGATTGAACTCAGGGGCACTCGACCACTGAGCCACATCCCAGCCCTATTTTTTGTTTTATGTAGAGACAGGGTCTCACTGAGTTGCTTAGCGCCTCGTCCTTGCTGAGGCTGGCTTTGAACTTGCGATTCTCCTGTCTCAGCCTCCCTAAGTGCTGGGATTACAGGCTAGCGCCATCGCGCCTGGCTTCTACTAATCTTAACATTAACTGGTTTTTAGTTATTTACTCAGTCTGACCCAACCAAAAACTAAATCACAAGGCCACTCTCTGAGTCAATGAATGACATCTCACTAGAGAAGTGGATTGGGCTTGTAAGAAACTCTATCAGTATGAGATCACTAGTAAGAAGGGTCCTGGAACTTAAGGAACTGAGGTTTATACAGGCCCAAGGAGAAGGCTAGAGTGGGAAGATATCAGAGAACATGTCTAGGATAATGAACAGCCACCCACCAATTGGTTTTTCACACTCACATAGTCTTTGTCACTGGTTTGACAAATTTGACTGTTGGTTAAAACCAAAGTGATTGGTGAAGCAATCAGAAGACAAGCTGTGAAGTGGTTTTCTTAGAAGCAAAAATAACCCATAAACCAGCCTAAGATCAAGCAGGACCCCAGTGCATACCAATGAAAACAGTGTGGAAAGTTGGGCCAGAAGGTTTTAGTAGGGCATACGGATGAGAAAGAAAGCAGGAGTTAACAGCTTGGGCACTTCTTTGCTGGAACTGGCACATTAATAAGCATTTTATCTAGGGCAGTCAAGGAGGTCACTCAGGGCAATGCTTTATCCACACAATTGTTTTGAAATGAGAGGTTTGCTCTGATTTTTTTTAATTGGACTTTTATGAACTCTCAAGCAAAAGGCTTTTTAAGACATTCTTAATTAGTGTTAACATCAGCCCATTAACCCAACAGTTACAATTAAATGTGGGGATAGACCAAAATTTCACTAACCTTTCAGCTTGCTAGGCCTCCAAGTGGCCCATTAAATGCAGAGACTGCCTGAGCAATGTGCCCACAGGAAGGAGTAGAAGGAGACAGGCCAAGTTTCTCCCTCTTTGCCCACTTGGCCTTCACCTGAATGCCCTGTCTTCAGCAAATACATTCAGCTTCAAAACTGTGCCTGAGATCACTGGAAATGGGGAGTGGCTTTGCTACTGAAGTAAGTGTTCCCCAAATTAGCACCTGCCCTACAGAACGTTTCTGATACAGCTAAGTTTACACAAACACTGCACACACCCTCCCCCCACATTCTGTCCAAGGGATAACACTGTCCTTCACCCTGCACTTATTTATTTTTGTAGAAAATATTAAAAATAAAAATAATACTTTGGTGAGCTTTTTCTATTGCAGTTTCAGAGTCCATAGTTTTACTTTAAAAAGGACTCTATCATGGGTATTTTATAAATCATGTAGGTTTGGTGAAATTAAAAAATGCACTATATCTTTTCCTCCATAAAATTGTTTTAAAGAGAAAGTGGAGGTTCTTGGATCTGAAGTCTCAGACACGGCAGTTGAAGCCAGGAAAGGCTGCAGCAAGCTGCTTATGTGACATCTTTGCCAGGCTGTGGAGGAGAAACAGCTCTGTCATGGTGACGACATCTGGCCAAGTCTCTGGCTCCAAGAGGTCCAGCCTTGAGCCATCAATCCTCCCAAACAGAAGCCACTTGTCACAAGCTATTTACATAGCAAGTCTGCATGGCCAAATTATATCTCTGGGTTCCTTCTCTTTTTTCTCTCTTTTCTCTTTCCTTCATTTGATTTCCTCCATCATTTCCCCCTTTTTAATCCCTTTCTTCCTTTATTATTTCTTTTGACTATCTTTTCTATTGTTTTCTTTGAACTTTTATTCAAAGACCTCCTTACAATAGAACAATATTAATCCTTTTAGTAAAAATATTTTTAGTTGTAGATGGACACAATACTTTTATTTTTTTATGTGATGCTGAGGATTAAACCCAGTGCCTCAGATGTGCTAGGCAAGTGCTCTACCACTGAGCTATAACCCCAATCCAATTTTAACCCTTTACCCTAATCACTATTGATTCTCAGAGATATTCTTCATCTAGTTCTACCTTTTCCACCATTATCCCCAAAGTCTCTGGGCATTATTTTTAAAAACTTACAAATAATAGATGTGGAGTAAGGATGTTTTGTTGGTTATACCCAGAATTACATGCAGTTATTATTAGGAGGTATACTAAATTTATAGGACTGTTATAACAAACTAGTACCAACTTAGTGGCTTAGAACAACACAAATTTATTCTCTTACAGTTTTGGAGACCAAAATCCGTTTCATTGTGCTAAAACAAAAATGTCAGCAGGCTGGTTCCTTCCAAAGCTCTAGGGGAGAAACACTTCCTCATCTTTCTAGCTTTGAGGGTTTGCCTGCATTCTTTTGCTGTGTCCTGCTGCTCCCATTATCACATCTCCCCTTTATAATAGCTTATAAGAGCATTGGTGATTACATTTAATCACCCATATAATCCAGGAAAATTTCTCCATCTCAAGATCCCTAATCACATCTGCAAAATCCCTTGTGCCAAATAAGGTAATACCTATAGGTTCCAAGAAAGGATAAGGACATCTTGGGGGCAATTATTCAGACTCCTACAAAAACTAAAGTAACTCTATACATTAGATCCAATGAAGGGGAGTTACAACATTTCAGGGATAATGAAGCATCTTCTCTTATTAGAAGAAAACAGTAAATTCCAGAACTTAGTTGATAGCATAGCATTTGTGACATCTCACAACTTACCTCAACTTATCAAGTTTCCGAGACTTACCAAAACTCAAAAACTAACAAAATGGACATTTGATGTGGTAAGCAGAATTGTAAGATGGCCCCAAGATACCCAGCCCCTGTCTACATGCTCTGTATGATCTTCTCCCCTCGAGCGGGAGTGGGACCTGAAAATATGATGAGATGTCACTCTCTTGAGTGAGGTGCCTAATATATGACACTCTGTCACAGTAGATGGACTGATTGTCCTGTTGTGCCTTGTTGTGAAAGGGCCATGTCACTACGACCTGAGGACGCTTCCTATGGACTGAGAATAACTCCCAGATAATAGCAAAAAAATAAGAACCCCTTTCCTAGAGCTTCAAGGAAATGAATTCTGTCAATAACCTAAAGGAGCTTGGAAGAGGACTTCAGATAAGATCATAGTCCCAGCTGACATCTTGATTTCAGCCTAGTGAGACCCTGAGCAGAAGACCAGCTAACCCACGCCCATGGACACTGTGAGATAATACATTTGTGTTTTTTAACCTACTAAGTATATGGTGATTTGTTATGCAGTAAGAGAAAATTTACAGTTGGCAGGCATGGAATGCCAACAAAGAGTTACATCATTAAAACTTTGGGAGATCAGGCTGGGGATATAGCTCAGTTGGTAAAGTGTTTACCTTGAACACACGAAGCCTTGGGTTCAATCCCCAGCACACACACACAAAAAAAATTTTGGGAGGTCAATAAACTACCTAAAATTACATGAAAATTTTAGAATACCCACAAACATGCATTTAATTAAGGCAATTAAGGTCCATAATTTGTGTCTGATATTCAACAGGCCAGTGGCCCACGTAAGATGAAGAACACTAAATTAAACTGGGCAGGGTGGTGCATGCTTGTAATCCTAGAGGCTCAGGAGACTGAGACAGGAGAATCACAAATTCAAACTCAGCAAAAGTGAGGTACTAAGCAACTCAGTGAGACCCTGTCTCTAAATAAAATACAAAATAGAACTGGGGATATGGCTTAGTGGCCAAGTGCCCCTGAGTTCAATCCCTGTACCAAAACAAAAACAAATACAAAAAACAACACTAAATTAGGAGTCTAATAGAGCAGTCAAAAATAATCTCTTGAGATGTTTTTTTTGAGGTCCCCATCTGGCATGATATCAAAGAATATGGAAATCTATAAAGAAAAAGTGAGGACTCATAAACCGTTCTTTGTGAGTATGCTTCTATCTCTTAACACACAGGGCAAGATGGAAAGTGGAGATGTGCAGCATATTTCACTGCAAAGTATTTCAGTAGAGAACGGTATAGTATGGCCTCCTTCCCTTAGTGCAGGTCTCACTGCCCATAGCACTAGTGCACAATAGGCAGAGCCTACCTTCCTCAGTTGTCACCTTGACCCCATGCCCCTTTCCCCAATACCATACTGTGGTTCCTCAATGCTCAATGCATAAATACTTCAAAACTCTCTCCCAAGCTTTCCTGAATGAACTCAAAGTCCTCTCCTTTCACCTAAAGAGTATCTGCACAAACTTTTTCCACCCATGCAGATGACCAATGCCTAAAGGAGGGACATCTCTTCATTACATGATTTCCTAGCAACCACAAGAGTCAACTTAAGAATTGGACCATTCAGATGTTGAATTCAAAGCATTCATCTAATGCCAACACTATGCTATGCACTGATCCCTGCTGAGTGACCCAAAAGCTAAAATGGGAAAACATTTAGAAATAAACCCTGGACTAATAAATGAGACTGCAGTTAAATGGGCAAGGGCTAATAAAGCTATAATTATTTTATCCAAATAAGCATTTATTCCCTGAGCACTTGCAAATTAGGCTCTACAGAAAACACAGAGATTCCTAAAACAAGCTTCTTACATCCCCAAGGTTAGAATATGATGGTGGCAGAGGCACGTGTGTACGTGCTCACATGTGTGTAATCATGAGAGTAATAGATTCCAAATAATGCTTTCAGAAAATAACTCTGATAACAATATAGGAAAAATGGCTTGTAGAAGAAAAAGACTAGAGAAATGAAAACCTGCTAGAAGTTCATTATAATAATGCAGGTACTGATAGTTAACACTTACTGAACACTAAGTAATATACTTGTATAATCTCATTTCATCTTCAAGACAACATCACAAAGTAGATACTATTACTAACATTATTTTCTGAGTGAGGATAATAAAGCTTTAAAAAGTTAAGGGCTAGTTCAAGGTCATATAGCTAGTGGGTAGCTGTATTAGGTTCACAAATCCCAGACTTTCGAGCCCAAGTTTGTGCTATCTCCTATCTCAGGTGACATGGAATGGACTAGAGTAATGTCAAGGAGCTATAGTAAACATTTCAGAAGTAGAATAAGTTGATTCTAGTATAATCTGGACTGATGCCAACTTAGATTTGGAAATAGGGAAGAAAGAAAAATCAAAGATGACTGAAAGATTTCTGACCTAGGTGTCTGCTAGTGAGGATTCAGATGACAGAATAGGACTGAAAATCCCAACACTGATGGCAGCAAATGCAGTGCTACTGAAACTGTGAATTTCATGGCAGACTTTGGACTATAAGTCACTTGTCAAAAGTTGAACAAGCCCTCAGGAGTTTATGTCAGGCATTTACCAGTGACTCCTCACATGGATGATTTGCTGATGGGAACAGTCCATCCATTTCAACCAGACCAGCCTTATCTGATAAGAGTAAAAGCAATCATTTCTGAAAACATCTTAAATTTGCCTGACAATACAACAAATGCCAATGTTTATTGTTTCTTTAACTACAAAGGTAGTCAGAATTTGGTCAGATTTGTTTGCAGAGAAATATTTATCTTTGCAGAATTCATGCTAGATGGAACAATATTTTCATATCACTCTTAAAGATGACCTTTTAAAGCATTCCTGGATAAATGTATACGTTCTTACACACAAGCAAATTGATTCACTCATAAATACAATTTTAAAAGCAAAATATTTATAGACAGTAGAGAATGTTAGGAAGACCACTAAATAGAGAGTTAGCAACCAGATTCTCACCCAATCTGCCACTCATTAGTTCTATAAGCTTGATTAAAAGTTGACTCAATTTCTTCATATGTAAAATGGGATTATAATACCAATCCTCTTTATCTATGGGTTTGTTGAAAACAAGGTGAAAATGTTTGAAAACTGTAAAATAATATAGAAATTTAAGAGTCTTACTGTCTTGCTTAACTCAAAGAAGTTTATCATAAATACACAAGCACTTATCATCAACTAATTTATCTGGTGTGTATACATTTTATTTTTTGCAGATACCAGAATCTATTCTATGTTCCTCTCAAACTTTTGACTTTTTTTCTTATTTCCTAATGGGTTTTTGCTATGTTGCACCAGCTGGCCTCAAATCTATGAGGGCAAAGGATTTTCTTCCTGCATTGGCCTCCTTAACAGTTGGGACTTCAGGTATGTGCCACCACACCCAGCTTGACTTTTTAAAAAGAGTATTTTAAAACATAATGATAAAAAGAAAGAGTATTCATGTAATAAAATAAGTTCTTCTGCTTTCATACACTATGACCCCTTTCATAAGTTCTTCTGCTTTCATACACTATGACCCCTACCATGCATTTTAAATTGATATTACACATCTAAAATGCCAAACTTCACTAAGGAGGAATTTCAAAAATCTATTTTCCTGAAATTAAGTTCCCTTTGGACTTAATAAATCCCATTGCTATCACCCTCTTGTGCTGGGGAATTCAAGCCAATAAAATTGGATTTACGTGCACTTTCACTCTCATCTTAAATGCTAGGTCACTTCTCAAAATGGTATTCTACCAATTGTTCCAATAAGAGAGGTATAATGTCATTGATGCTTATGTTTATGCTAAATGTTTACATTTTAATTTCTATTGCTGTTACTATGGAATGGCTGATCCAGTATCTTATGAAAACTAGCATTTTTCTTTGCCTATTTTTTGGTGGGAAATTTTTGCAGTGGCCAATAGATACTCTAAGGATAGGATAGTATCTTTTGTCCCCTCAACATGATCTTAGAAATAAGGGTATGAGGCAAAAAGTTACTTCTTCAACTTACAGAGACATCATTTTTATTTCTATAATTTGGCTGCCTTATCTGTTTAATTTTATTTCATCCTATTTTCTTAATAATGCAATTAAAAGTCTCATAAGAAAATCCAATTGCTGAGCCTAGAAGCTCTAAGTACACCTAAAGGAAATCCATGTTGGTTTCCAGTGTTATTTATTTTCTCTCTTCTTTCATTTGTTGTCTCATTAATCTTAGAGAGATCTCTTTTATCACAGTCACTGTTGCCAGGAAACGAAAGCTAAGAGCAGAACAGGTTTATTCCACATCCCCCATTCACACAGCTATCTTCAAGTGGACACATTCATTTATAGTCATGTTTACCCAGACTCACCCAAATCCAAATGCAGGCAAATAACAGATGCTCCATAAAATATAATCAAGGAATTTTCTAAATATTTTATTGTCCTTTATCAAACTAGTCACCGGTGCACTAAGTCCAGGCTTCCTGGATCTCAACTCGGTGCTCTTTCCATTACACATACAGAATGTCCTCATAGGGATGATCAAAACAATGAGACAGGCACATTTTCCTACTCTATAAGCATTTTTCCAGCTTTATTAAAGTATAATTGAAGATAAAAACTGTATATATTTAAGGTGTATAATGTGATGTTTTGATATATAAATGTACATTATGAAATGATTACCATGATTAAGACAATATATCTCCTGCCTAGCATAGTTACATTTCTGTGTGTGTGTGTGTGTGTGTGTGTGTGTGTAGGTGATAAGGACATTTAAGATATACTCTCATGGGAAATTGTAAGTATGTAATAGGGTATTATTAACTGTAGTCACCATGCTTTATGTTAGATCTCCAGAACTTATTTATGCTATCTAATTGAGACTTCATATCCTTTGACCACTGTCTCTCAATCTCTCTCACCTGCTCCACCCCTGCCAGCCCCTAACAACCACACTGCTATTCTGCTTCTGAGTTCAATTTCTTTAGATTACATATAAGTGATATCATAGAGATATTACCCTTTTGTTACTGTCTTATTTCATGTAGCATGACATCCTCCAGGTTCATCTATGTTGTCACAAATGGCAGGATTCCCTTCTTTTTAAGGATAAAAAGTATTCTATATATTTTGTATATCACATATCACATTTTCTTTATCCATTAATCTGTCAGTAAACATCTGGGTTGATTTCATATCTTGGCTACTGCAAATAATGCTGCAATGAACACGGGCATGCAGATAAGTCTTCAAGACACTGATTTCATTTCCTTTGGGTCTATACACCAAAGTGGGATTGCTGGATCACATGCTATTTTTCTTTTTAATTTTTTTAAGAACCTCCATGCTGTTTTCCATGTACCAATTAATTGATATTCATACAAGTGTATAAGGATTCCTGCCTTTAACTGTGAAATCACTTTAAAACTCTTTGGATAATGAATCTCACTATTGTACAAAAAGAGAATGAAATAAAAAGTAAATGACTAGAATGATGGTCAGGGAGGATTGGCTGGCTAAGGACCATCCTTTGAAGTCAGATGAACAGAACACTAAAGAAACTCCTATGTGTTTAAGCACAGAGAACATGGTCCTTCCTGTCATGGATAAGGTGAGAGCAGGCATTGCTGTATGTGTGTGTGACTGGGCCTGGAAGGTGACCCATCTTGGTGGAGATTACAATGAGAGGAGTTACTGAGTGCTATAATGGTACCACAGTGGTATCATACATATCCCATCTAGAGGAAGAAAGCTAGAGAACAAACAGGACCAACCTACCATTTCAGATACTATCTGACCTGTTCCCTCCCTTTAAAAATTAAGAAAG
Organism: Geosciurus inauris; assembly: GCA_004024805.1. NCBI lineage: Eukaryota > Metazoa > Chordata > Mammalia > Rodentia > Sciuridae > Geosciurus > Geosciurus inauris. The sequence goes on from PVHX01016895.1 coordinate 8,655, forward strand.
TGAAGCCTTAAAACATTAAGTGATTTGTCAAAGTCCATAAAGCAGTTTAAAGGCAAAGCTAGGACTAAAACCCAGTCTCAACTCTGTCCAGTGCTGAAACCTTGAACATTTACAGCATTGCTTTATGGAGAAGCCCACCTAACATTCTGCAGTGTTGGTCACAGGAGTTAAACATTCTTGACAGGAATGGGTTGGTAGTCATCAGTTGAGTTTTGATGGCTGTGAAACACCTAAAATAACTTTATCCCAAATATCTATCAAATTCTTGAGGCCAGTTAATCTCCTCGTCCTACATCCACAATCATGCTCTCTTCTACACTCATCCACACACTGCTCAGACCTTCCTCTACCTGACCTGCTTCCCTTTACTCTCTTCCTTCTTGAGCCTCACTGTGCCCTCTGGAATCCTGCTCCATGATTAGCACTCAGTTGATTATATCCTGCCTACTTCACAGATTAGTCCCTGCAGCCTTGGACCTTAACCAAAACCCAAGCGCTCAACTTTCCCACTGATGCTACTCATTCTCCTAGGCACTCCACCACAAGGTTGGGAATGGAGTCATCAGATACCTCATTCTACATCTGGCAAACTGCCCTTCTATATTGACATAAAACCCTGGCTTCTTTAAATCTCATGTAATCTGGCTACATCTCCTTTTCCTCCTTCTGCATTTCTATAATCTGCCAGCCTCCAGATAATTCCTTCTCATTTACTCAAAATTATAGTACTTGTCTTAGCCTCTGTCCTCTCCAGGCCTTGCCATGATCTCAGATAATTTCAGAGTCCTCTGTGGGTGACCAGACCCACAATTTCTGTACTTATCAACTCCAATGAACTTGACATTTTCTTCACTCATGCACCCTCATCCTTTTCAGCACTCTGAACTTCTCTGGCTAGGAAATCTTAAATTCTGACACATGGTTTAAAAGGGAGAGACTCGCTAACTCTCTGCTTGTCCACCTTCCACTCACTTTCAAAACTGCAGCAATCTACCCCCACCATTCTTTTGAAACAGTCCTCCCCCTGCAGTTATCATGCATTCCTCGTTGCATCCAATGGACACTGTCTAGTCTTTCTGCTGAGTTTGATGACTTGATTGCTCCTCGATAGACCCTCTCTGCTTCCTTTGCAAAAGAGGCACTTCACTACCACAGCTCTCCTGCCACCTCTCTGTCCAGTCCTTCATTGTCTCCATAGGACTCCTCTGCTTCTGCCTGCAGTTTAAAATGCCCACTGAAGATACTCTTAGATGAACTCATCTCCTTTCATGGGTTGAGCGCCACCTGTTCTAATGACTTCCATATTTATACCCTCAAGCTTTAGATTCTTGTGTCAGTCTGTGTGTTCCACATGTACCCAAAATTCAACTTCTACCAAACTTAATACTTTATCTCCTTTACACCGTGCTTTACCCCACCTGCTTCTTTTGAACTCAATCTTTCCATTGATAGCACCATCTATGAACCCAATCTAGAGAACTAAGCATTATCCTTGACTCCACCTTAACCAAACCTTAACGCACATAGCTTGCCAATCACCAAGCCTTGACAAGTTTGTCTTCTATATTGCTTGAATTTGTCACCAACTCTCCACTCCCATGGCCATGCCCTTGTCTAAGCCCTCATGAGATCTTACCTAGAATTCTACAACAGCCTCCTACTTGGTCTCCCTGTTTCTAAACTTTCCATCCAGTGCACCCTTCATACAGCCAACAGAATGATGTTACTAAAATATAAACCCGCCCTTGACTCTGACCTGTTTAAAACTACTCTGTGGCTCCCGAAGGCCCAGAGGACAAATCCAAGCTTCCTAATCAGCCATGTTCAGCCTTGTGGGGATCTGGCTTCTGCTCACCCTTCCATCACCCCTTTTACTACTCTCAACCTTGTAATTGATGGTCCAACCACTTGGAACTGCTTATGATTTCCAGGTACCATGCTGTGCTCTTGCAGGCATATTGCCAGCACTGAACTTAACATGATGAATTAGAACTACTTGTTCATGTTTCTGTCTTCCCCAATAGATCATGAGCTGGCTCCATAGGGGTATCTTATTGATCTTTATATCTCCATCTTCCAAATAAAATGGTTGGCATATGTTAGCACTTAATGTTGATAAATGAGTGAACTTGAAATTTTCTTATTAAAAGGCATGACTTTATATTCTTCTGTTATGTTGTTTTCTAAAAGACCTAACAGTATAAGGTTCTCAGGCAGTCAGTCAGTCAAATGGTCACGTATGGATTTGGTAGTTTGGGAGAAAATTTTTATTCCCATATACTTGACACTTGAGAGACAAAACTGATCAGGATTCTTCACAACAATCTTACAACGTTCTTAATAACTGCCATACTCACTGCACTCATAAAGGTATGCTTGGTACAGCTGGTCCCTGATAATATATTCAACATTTTTATGTGTTACTTGGTTCATAAATGTTACATTTTCACAGTTACAGATGTCAACATGCTTTATTCTCAGTTCACACAAATGAATGAATGGTTCAAGTGTTCATTATGATACAAACATACCATAAAAATGAAAATAGAATAAAAATACTAGGGCTGGAATTGTAGCTCAGTGGTAGAGCATTTGCCTAGCACATGTGAGGAACTGGGTTCAATCCTAAGCACCACATAAAAATATGTAAAATAAGGGCTGGGATTGTAGCTCCGCAGTAGAGTGCTTGCCTCACATGCGTGAGGCCCTGGGTTCAATCCTCAGCACCACATACAAAGCAATAAAATAAAGATATTGTGTCCATCTATAACTAAAAAAAAATATTAAAAAATATATATATATATATAAAAAATAAAGGTCTTGTGTCCATCTACTATATATACTATACCTCACAGTAATATTTTAAGCAGGAATCTCAGTCAAGTACAAGTAAAGAGTGAATGTACAACTGAGATGATTTCACAGTAGCGAAGGAAGTCCACTTGACTGCCAAGGAACATATTGGACAAGATTATATTGAAAAATTTATTTCATTTGCCAGTGTATTTCTGCAATAAACTTTTATCAAAAAGCAGCTTGAAGCAGTCAGAGCTTTCACCTCATTTTAAAACTGCATCTCAAAATTTGCACAGCAACCTCCTTATTAAACTGAGCTTTTCTGAATAAGTACAAAATATTACTTACCAGGATAAAATTGACTCACTTTTCAATTAAGGGGAGAAAGGAGACCAAAACTATAGAAGCATTATTCAAAGTTAACATTCCTCCAACAAAACACATATCAATGACATACAATGTGGGAGAAAAATTAAAATCACGTGTGTATGCAAGCATATCAATGATGTGCTGAGTATGCATATCAACATACGAGTGGAACATAGTTGCAAGAGAAGTAACTTAAAAACTCTTGCCGGGTGCAGTGGCACACCCCTGTAATCCCAGCAGCTCAGGAGGCTAAGGCAGGATGATCACAAGTTCAAAGCCAGCCTCAGCAACTTGGCAAGGTACTAAGCAACTGAGTGAGACCCTGTCTCTAAATTAAATAGAAAAATTCTGGCTGAGTGCCCCTGAGTTCAATCCCCAGTACCAAAAAAGAAAAGAAAAAAACCTTCTTGGCTCTATTGCCAAAAATCCAAGCAACAGAAGAAATTTTAACATTTATTTTGTAAGAAATAGTATAAATTGGAAAAGGTGCACTAGGATTAGTACTGATAGAATAACCAACCCAACTTTATTTGTATTGAGGAAGGAGGATACTCCACACAAAAATAGAAGTTTTACCTTTATGCCAGTTCTTCATCAAAATAAATGACACACGACAATATAGATCCTACTCTCCATGCAAGGTTGTAGAAAATATTTTAAGTGTGAATATAATCAAATCACAGTCACAGTCTTCTCAGCATATTCTACAAAGATATGAGCAGAGTGTGTTAGATTAATTGTTCCCCTACAGGACTCTGGCTGTCAAGGGTGCTCATGCCAACTTCTAAATGAGGAATAAGACTATCATTCCTATCAGTCCTATTCCACATGGATCATGTCAGGAAGGAGTAGTTTCAGAGTTTCAAGTGGCAAATGTCAACAAGGTAGTTAGCATCTTGTTTTTCCTGATCCTCTCATCCAAAACCAAAACATGTTTATGTTGAATATTAAGAATAAATGTAGAGAATCTTTGAGAAGACTGAAAAGCAAGTTGGAAGGAGATGTGTTTATGTACTTGTAGACTTAGTATCTGGTAAAGCATGGACTCATCTTCAGGTGGAAATCCTCCCATCATTTCTAGATACAATTTCAATCTAAAATATCCAAACTTTCCAAACTGATAGGGTCATCACACATTTACTGCCAATCCTGAAGGATTCTAATCATGAAGTATTTTCTATTTTGATGAAATGATGAGGAAGGGAAAAAACACTGAACGTGGAACCATATTTTATTTAGAATTTATAATTAATATCTTTCATTCATATAAGAAACATTTACTATTAATTTTAAGCATGCTCTTAAAAAATTTAGAAAGACCACTAAGTCTTTCCCCCATCATGTTCTTCTGCCTCACCTAGGGCCCAGAGCTGTGGAGTCAGCTAACTATGGAGTGAACCTCTGAAACTTGAGCCAAAATAAACTTTTCCTCCCCTAGGTTGTTCTTGTTAGTTCATTTGGTCCCAGCAAAGCAAAGCTGACTAAGACAGAAACTGGTAACAGGAGTGGGGTCATTGCTGTGACTAATATGACCATGTGGTTCAGAAGCCTTTGGAGCTGGTTTGTGGGGGGGAGAAATTTTGAAAAGTTTAGAGATGTAGAAAAGCTTTACAATACTGTAAATAGAGTTTTATTAGTTACTCTGCTCTGTAGAGAGCTGTCCATGGGCTATGTGTGAACCACCATGCAAGAGTCTCACACAGCACTAGAGATAGGGCTGACCTGTTGTAGCTGCAGGCCCTCTGGGATGGGTGTAACCTGCCAAGATGTCAATCAACCTGCTGACTGCAAGACTCCACCTTCTTCTTACCTTGGGAAAGAATGTTCAATGGAAGGTCTTTGATGTCCCCCTAATATAAATAAAGCACACACAGGGGCCATTTTGCCTTTTGTCCATTTGCCTTTTTGCCATCTGCTAGATCATCTGTCTGTGGGCCCATCCTACCCCTATGTTTTAAAACTATTTTCTGTGTTCTGTGGTTTTTTCATCACCTTACTTCTTTTACTCAGTCTTTTACTGATCAGGGGATCTCATCTTTGTCATCCACACAGGATGTGGAATCAACACTGCTGGGCTCTGAGAAGACCACAATGCTGATAGGACTGTGCTCATGAGGTTTCAGAGGAGGAAGATCTATTGGAAATTGGACAAGAAGCCACTCATTTTACATTCTGGCAAAGATTGTGCTCATGAGGTTTCAGAGGAGGAAGATCTATTGGAAACTGGACTAGAAGCCACTCATTTTACATTCTGGCAAAGAAGTTGGCTACATTTTTCTGTGTCTTGAGATTTTCTGTGAGACTGAATTTAAAGATGATCAATTAATCTGGTGGAGGAAAATTCAAGGCAGCACAGCAATCAGGTGGTGGCATGGACATTGCTGACAGTAAAGTTGCATTGCTGGCAACTTTAATGTGATAATCAGAAGCAGAAAGATGAGAAAAACTTGCAGTTTAGCCAGAAAAGTGAAAGTAAAACTGGGACTAAGGAGGGTGTGGTTATTAAAGAGATTACAGTCACAAAAGAGATGCTAAATATTTGCACAGGAACAATAAAAAGGAGGGCTTGAGGGCATCTCAGGAACTGACAAGACCACACCCACCTCTAGCACAAGAGTGTAAAATAGATTGTTTTCAGAAGAAACCATGGAGACAGCATGCTTGCACAGGGGACCTAGGAATTTTTTTCCCCATGATCAGCCACCTAGGCACTCAGAGGCTGCTGCAGCCATGGTACCAGGAGGCTTGGCTACTGCTCAAGATGGCAGCAGACCTTGGCATCATCCACATGGTCCTGGTTCTTCAGGAATGTAGGATGCTGGGGTTAGGAAGTCATGGAGGATTCCACCAAGATTTCAAGGGAAGGCCTAGGAGGCCAGGAAAAAAGTGTAGCAGAGTTGAAATCCCTGCAGGCATCCCTGGAAAGGGTGATTCAGGAAGATGTGAGAAGGAAGCCAAAGCTGTAGTGGAGACGCCTGAGATTAAGAGAAATCAGTAACATGGAACATCTGCCAAGGAAAGTTGCAGAAATTAAGCAGAGACAAGCCAAGAGAGAGGACATGTGGGCTTCAAATAGAAAGCCACAGAAGCAAAGTTACACAAGCCCTTTGGAGAGAATATCATGATTCCATGTGCCCCAGATGCTGAATATGGAGCTATAGCACTTGTTTGCCCAGCTAGATTTAGGTCTTACTTTTGTCCCATTTCTTATATCTCCTATATATGTATATATGTGTGCATATATATATATTGAAGATATATATATCCAATATATATCTCCATATGTATACATATATACTATCTATGTATATATGTGTGTGATATTGGTGATATATATATGTAATGGAAATGTTTACACTGTCCATTATATATATTATATCTTCAATATATAATATATATCTCCAATATATAATGGCACAGAGTAAACATTTCCATTACATATATATATCACCAATATGTGTGTGCATATATATACATATATTATATATATTATATATTGAAGATATACATATATATTTTATTGGAGATATGTGTATGTGTGTGTGTATGTGTGTATATATATATATATATATATATATATATATATATATATACATGTATCTCCAATATATAATGGCACAGAGTAAACATTTCCATTACATATATAAACACCACCAATATATGTGTACATATGTACATATATATCCAATATATATGTATTATATGTATAAAATATGCATGTGTGTGTATATACATATGTACTTTGCTTTTGATTTTGGCTCATAGCTAAGAGGTTACCTTAAGTCTCAGATGAGATTTTGGACTTAGACTTTAGGCAATGCTTTAACTATTAAGACTATGGGGACTTTTAGAAATAAAATAATATGTTTTGTATTATGAGATGTGAATGAGCTTTTGGGGGCCAGGGCAGAGTTATGATTTTGTGCATGAAATGTCCCCCAAAAGCTCACATATGAGACAGTGCAAGACTGTTCAGAGGTGAAATTATGAGATTTGAGAGTTGTAACCTAATGAATGGATTAATCCACTGATACGGATTGACTGGGTGATAACTGTAAGCAGGTAGAGTGGGACTGGAGGAAGTAGATTATTGGGGGCATGCCTTTGGGGTTTATATTTTGGCAGAGTTCTCTCTCTGCCTCCTAGTTGCCATGTCCTGAGCTGCTCTGCCACATCCTTCCACCATGATGTTCTGCCTCACTTTGGACACAAAGTTATGGAATCAGTTGAACATGGACTGAACCTCTGAAACTGTGAGCCAAAATTAATTGTTTCTCCTCTAAGTTGTTCTTGTCAAGTCTTTTGTTCACAGCAACACAAAGATGACTAAAACAAGTATAATCTCATACACTTTGTGTATGTTTATATATACATATGTGTGTTATATACCACCTATCTAGCAATTTCTGAATGTTATATTTCACTTTATGTATCCAAAATTATTTAAACTAATGAAGGTTTTCATATATAAACTAAATTGCAGAATAGGACTGAAACAGCTGCTCAAAGAAGTCATCAAGGCAAGGATACAGATTTTGAACTTCCTACTACCATTCTTAGCACATGACTTGTGTGCTGGTGGCTGCAAGACAGTTATTTCATTCTTAAACATTGCATCCACATGCTAAGCAAAAAAGAGGAAGAGCCAACATCAAGGAAAAAAGGCACAACTCAGTAAAAATGGCATCCCAGAGAGACACCTAATAAACTTCCACTCACAACTCACTGGTCAAAACATGGGTGAGGGCGGGGATTATGGCTCAGTGGTAGAGCACTTGCCTCGCATGCATAAGGCACTGGGTTTGATCCTCAGCATCACATAAAAATATAAATTAAATAAAGATATTGTGTCCATCTACAACTTAAAAAAATATTAAAAAAAAACAAACCCTGGGTGACACAGCCACCCTATCCACAAAAGATTCTGGGAGGCATTTTTATCTGGCACATGGTTTCCCTAAACAAAACCAGAGTCCTTTAAGTAACAAATAGTAAGAAGATGGATACTGAGTGGGCAATAAGCAGTGGGTGCCACAAAACCAAGGACGTTTTAACTGCCTACTAACTTGGTGGTTTATTTTTTCTTTCTCCCAAGAAGTAGCTCTAAGTCTCTCATCCATCAAACTTACTCTTACCAATGATTTATGTTACCTCTGCTCCCCTAAAAAGATCACACATTCTAGGAAATGTCACTTTAGCAACAGTTGCAAAGAGCATTTGAAAAGAAGATACAAAGACTTTCCAGCCCATCAACACCTCCAAGGGGATCAATCAAACCCTGTAGCATTCCTCTGTTTCATAGAATGGTGTTTCCCACTAACTCTATAGTAAGAATCTGTCTGTGCTCTTTTTAAAAGCCAGAATGGTCTCAAAACCATATCAGGTAAAAACTTGGAAAGAAGGAAGGATGGTAATGCAAAATAAATATGAACCAGTCCCCCACCTCTTTGTGCCCAGGCAGGTGCCTTTTGTGCCTTAATGCTTCAGTCCATTAATCGAATTACCTATAGTATCCAAAATAAATTAGAGACAAATCTTCTAATTAATTAACTGTGCACAGTTAGAACAGGACTTGATAATTACAGCACACCTGCCCTCACAGGCGCTAAGGTAGTTAGCCTAGATTATTTCAGCCATGCAGTGTCCCTCTTCTGAAGCAAGAGGGCTCACTGATGTAGAACAAGACACAGAGAAGAAGATGTAGTTTCTATAAATCTCAGACTGAATAGATAGTCCTTTGCAACTTCTTGGCTTTCACAGGCGAACACTAAACAATATGTCTTCAGAAATGAGAATACTGGATTTTGTTTGCCAAGAAACATGAGACTCAGCAATTTGAAGGGGCACATCCCTCCTGTTGGGAGGCAGCCCAAGGAAGAAAAGACACTCACCTAGAAGTGGCAACACCTGGGGACTTCTTCTAGCCATGTCATGCCTACAGAAAGAAGGCATCCCCCACCCATATCTTCACGTCCATAAAATGGCAGCATCAGACTAAGCTAAAGATATCTGTGGTGTTTCTGTGGAGTTGAAAAAATCCACACTTGGCACACAAATACCAATGTGACAAAGCATGAGTCCGGTACACAAAGTGTTTACTCACACTGATCTTTTGGTCAATTTTTATGTAAACACGTGAGTTTCATAATATAAAGTTAGTAGAATTAAACTAACAGCTTTTTTTTTTAAATCTTTATTTATTTATTTTTATGTGGTGCTGAGGATCGAACCCAGTGCCTCACACATGCAAGGCAAGCGTTCTACCACTGTGCTACAATCCCAGCCCCCCTGTGAAACTTCTTAAAGATGCAAATTCCTAAGCCCCACTCCAGAGGCTCTGAGGTTTGGAGTGCTATATAGATGATTCTGATGCAAGTAATCCAAAACCCATATTCAGACACACACAGGTAATTTCAAAGCGGTTGGGAAAGATCCTTATACCAGAAAAAGGCCTGGTTTTCTTCCTTTGGTTAAATGCAGCATAGTCTAGTATTAAATTCAAAACCAGCATGATGAAATTGTACATCCAAGCAAGTTGTTGTGGTGCACACCTCTAATCCCAGCAACTCAAGAGGCTGAGACAGGAGGATCACAAATTTGAGGCCAGTCTCAGCAACTTGGTGAGACCTTGTCTCAAAATAAAAAATAAAAAGGATTGGAGATGTGGCTTACTGGTAAAGCACCCCTGGGTGCAATCCCCAGTACCAAAAAAAGTTTGCCTTTGCTTCGAATGTTCAAGAAGGACTTGGCATGAATGGAGCAATGCATATTCCAGACAAACACAAAGAGGTAAATAAATGCTGCATGATCCAGCTTTGCTGGAGTGATGATGCAAAGTAAGGTGGTGGCAGCATTCAATACTGTGTAAAAATGAATCATTCATGCAATAAGTAAAACAGCTGGGCAAAGGCTCAGAAGCCCTGTAACCCTGACCAAGATGTATGCAGCATCCAACAGTTAGTAGCAAAAACAATTTATCTCCTTTCTTTCTGCTTTGGCTCATCAAAAGCCTTTGAATTTCATGAGAACCTAACTTTCTAGAGGAAAAAAATCTCATTCCTCAGATCACATCACCTATCAGTACTCAACAGGAAGGATCTGATGTTCTTCATTGGGAATCCTAAATTCTCTCCCAAAGGAGTATGCTGAAGGGCAGCAGAATATGTGCCTTAAAATAGGCCACTTTTGCATAAGAATTATGTTGAAGGCAGTTGAGAAGAATGAGACACAAGAAAAACTCTCTGCCCATCCTCTGCCTAAAAACAGAACATCAGAATGGTGCCCCTCGTGTTTGTACTTCAGTATGCACACACACACCAGAAAGCACAAAGTCTGTTGCCATAGGTGACTTTAGACCCTTGTCATCCTGGAGAGGGCACCAGAGGAATTTAACCAACAAACTACTAAAAAGCTCTAATCAACAGTGAGTTTCCCATACACAGCCACGCACTGCATGACTTTGGTCAACAATGGACTCCACATAGGACAGTGGTCTCACTCCTATTGCCTAGCTTTGTTGTTGGTTTGGTACTGAGTATTGAACCCAGGGGCACTTTACACTGAGCTCTCCCTTTTTATTTTTTTATTTTGAGACAGGGTATCACCAAATTGCTTAGGCTTCACTAAATTACTCGGGCTGGTTTGAACTCATGATCCTCCTGCCTCAGTCTCCCAAGCCACTGGGATTACAGGCATTTGCCACAGTGCCTGGCTTGCCTAGTATCTGTATTTTTTTCTGTCTAGATATGTTTAGATACACAAACACATTGTTAGAACTGCGTGCAGTATTCAGTATAGTAACACTGTACAAGTTTGTAACTCAGAAGCTAGACCATGTATATTCATATATACAGCCTAAGTGTGTGGGAGGCTCCACCACCTAGGTTGATAGAAGTACACTCTATGATGTTCACACCATAATGAAATGGCCATCAATGCATTTCTCAAAACACAATCCTATTGTTAGGTGACATATCACTAGATTTCCCTCCCCACAACTTGCTCCCCCTAGAAATTCAGGTCCTCTCCTTTTGTCTTAACACTTTGTTAAAAATGCTATAAAAGCCACAGTACTAAATCTCTTTGAGATTTACCCATTTTTCTGGGCATCTCTCATGTTTCACAACTTGAATGTCTCTTTCAAAACTCATGTCAAAATTTAATTGCCATTGTGCCAGTATTGGGAAATGAGACCTTTAAGAGTTGACTGAGTCATAGGGTTCCACTGTAATAAATGGATTAATACCATTCTCACAGGGGTGGGCTAGCTATTGAAACAAGTTTCTCTGCTGGTCAGTAGAGTCTGCGTATGCTGCAGACCTCTTCAGAAAAAAAGCCTGTTTCTTCTCCACTACAATTGAGTGACATTTTGCAGCTCTTAATGGCAGACCATGCCCTCCGGTGTTGCAGCAAACTCCAGCAGCTCACCACTAATTTCCTCTTTCTCGGTTCTTGTCTCACAAATTTAAAGAATGAAATCCACAGATGAGGATTAGTGAAAGAGTAAATTTGAATTAAAAAAGAAAAGAAAGAGTAAGATTTATTCAAGTGTGAAGAGACACAGATGTCCTGCAGGATGAGAGGGGACCCAAGTGGAATTGCCCCTTGAGTGTGCTAGTCTAGAGATTTATATAGGACTTGGGTCAATGATATCAATCTGAATTTATGCTAATCAGGGTTTGGAAAAGCACTAAGGCTATTGGTTAACCTTTGAGTCCAAACTTCCATTCAGGTCTGCCCTACTTCCATTTTCTCACTGCTCACTGGCAATCCCAGCTTTCCAGGAGGTTAAGGTCAGGAGATGGTACATCTGTGATGGTAGATGTGACGCTGTGTGGAGCAGACATCTGCATCTGGTCCAGGCTGGGCTACTGCAGTGTGACAGGTTGGTGCGCCCTGGCTTGCCTCTGTCCTGGCTCAATGCATCTCAGGCCCACCACTGGCATAGCAGGTTCAGCTGCAGCCATGGCCTGTGCTAACCACCCACACCCCAGACTGCCCGAGCCACCACTCCACAGCTCCAGGGCAAGGACTAAGCTTCACTATCATGGGAGTGACTTTCTTTTTTTTTTTTTTTTTTTTTTTAAGATTTATTTTTTAGTTGTAGGTGGACACAATAGCTTTATTTTATTTTTATGTGGTGCTGAGGATCGAACCCAGTGCCTCCCACGTGCTAGGCGAGCGCGCTACCACTGCGCCATAACCCCAGCCCCGGGAGTGACTTTCTTAAAAACTTGAGCTCTCTCTCAATATTTTCTCTTGCTCTCTCTCAATATTTTCTCTCGCTCTGATCCCTTCTTGCCATGTGATGCCCTCCACCATGTTATGACGCAGCAAGAAAAGCCCTCATTAGATCAGGTATCTTGATAGTGAAGTCTTACACATGATTTCAATTTCCAAAAGCTTATCCTTTCTAAGCTTTTAATGAAACAGGTAATGGTCACTTCCTCTGAATTAGGAAAACAGAATTACAAGAAGATCCTTCTCTGCTTTTTAATTCCCATCCCCAATGGCGTAGGGTCAATAGTCCTAGCACTTTAGGGTCTAGGTCTCTGCAACTCCAATATGAAGACAGTTCAGAAAGCAATTCTACCTCCTCCTCCATAATCCCTGCTTCACATCCAGGAAAACTTAAACAAGGCCATGCTATTTTCTTCATTTAGTAAATTAAAGTGTTACAGGAACTTAAGTTTCTTTGTTTCATAAAATGTTATGGGACTTTGGCTCAGATTGTTCCCAAGTATGAGAATGACAGGATCCCAAGAAGCTGAAATAGGAAATTTATGAATACCTGTCACTGGGATCCCTGCCTTGAAGGTAGGGATTTCTTTTTTTTTTTAATATTTATTTTTTAGTTATAGGTGGACAGAATATCTTTATTTTATTTTTATGTGGTGCTGAGGATCGAACCCAGTGCCTCCCGCGTGCTGGATGAGCACGCTACCACTGCGCCATAACCCCAGCCCCTAGGGATTTCTTTTGATCCCCAACTATTCCTCATACCTAAATCAATGCTTATCATTTAAATGTGCTCAATAAATATTTGTAGAATAAAAGAATGAACAAATGACAACACCAAAAAAGCTATTCTGAGGTTCTCCAAAGACTTCACAAGCTAGGTCTAAGGCCTGTCCCTCAATCCTCCCTCTACCTTTGGAAACCAGGCCTCTTGCAGAAACGTATAGGATGGAGCCTGGTCCTACATCTGGCCAACCCCACTTTGATAAAATCACACTGGTAGCTTGAAATTGACCATGAAGGGAGTATCTACATTGTGAAAATCACAAATACTACAAAACAGAGCTTGTTTTTTAGAACCCATTGTTACACATTTACCAACATACCACTGCCCTTAAGACTCATAATGCCTCTTTTCTGTGAACACAAAAGCAAGAAAGAATTAAGCTCAGCTTTCAGCAGCTCCAATCCTGAAAATAAAACCATATTTGTCAACTCATTTTGTAAAAAAATATAAATTCATTCCAATTTTCTGGTCCAGATTTTTTGCACGTCTCTATAAAAGAGATGTCCCTGAACACTGAAGAGGCTCCTCTGTGAGGACTCTTCCCATTTGCAGAAAGTTACATTTAGCTGTCCTTAGTTAAATGAACAAAGATAGAAATCTAAATACAGGGAGATTGGAAGACTGAGAAAAAGATCTGTGGCTCAGCCACAGAGCCTGCCAAGATGCTACCTGGGGCTCTACTGAGCTTATTTCAACTACAAATTATCATATTTCACCACATAGTTGTTGCCACTTCATTCAAGAGTATTCTATTCATCCTAAACTTGCATGCATGGAAAAACCAAAGACAATTTAGTAATAAATGAATAAATGATTTTTAAGTAATTCTGCCACAGTTTTTTAAACAAAAAAGCTTCACATAAAGGCCATATCCTACTTTTTTGCAAAAAAATTAGCATGAAAACCTGTGACAGTTGGTATACTTTATACACATATATATACATATATTTTTTAGTTGGTGATGAAATTTTTTAAAATTTATTTATATGCAATGCTGAGAATCGAACCCAGTGCCTCACACATGCTAGGCAAGTGTTCTACCACTGAGCCACAACCCCAGCCCAATTGGTATACTTTTAATTTTATTTTCAAACACATTTATAGCATTTATTATGTGCTAGTAATTAGTCTATTTGCCTAGCAAATATTTACTATTGCTATTGCCTAGCAAATATTTACTATTACTATTATTCTAGCTATAAATGCCACACATACACAAGTGTGCAACATCATCCAGTCAAAATTAACTCTGCTGAGGTCCACCAAACCTTCTGCCTGTGGGAAACCAGAAGCATAAATCTGCTCACCACTCCTTAAAGCCTCTGGGCCTCGTAATGGCAAGAAATCTGATTTGGAACTGAGATCCACTACACTATGTTTAAGTTGCTTTGACTAGAGTTCTGCAGAGTAAATCTGGCACCCTGTTATGTATCCCTTCAAATTTACAATTCTGGGATAAGACAGGACTCAAGGGGGAAGAAGTAGTCAGTGTTGCCTTAGGCTTTCCCCCTTTTTCAAGAGATAGACTAGATCAGAAAAACTTCTTAGAGTCTGGGAACACTGTAGCACAGTGGAAGAGCATGTGCTTAGCCCGGGGCTCAATCCTCAGCACCAACAACGGTAAAAAGAAAAAAAAAGAAACCTTAAATATTTTCTAGTATGTAATTGTGATGGTAATAAAGATAAAACAAATTTCAAAGCTGGTTTCATTAATGTGTTTAGAAATTACACCACTAATAAGAAACTGTTTTCCAGACACTGAACTCAGTGTTGACAATAAATAAAAAACATTTCCTTCATAATGACTGATACTCCAAGAACATCTGTTTATGTTTTTTTAAAGCCCAAATAAACTAGCAGCAGATGAGACTAAAATATAATACTGATATTCCAGGTAAAATTTTTAAAACAAAGAGAAAGCAAAGTTTATTTGAATAATTTAAGCTACCAAGACAGATCAACTCTCTAGAATCTTGAGATTCAAGCACATGAAACCATTATTAAGCTTTTACTTCAATCTATGGTTTACATCTTTCTACTTTATCAATTTATCAAAATATTTATTGAGCACATACTATATAATAGCAATGGGCTAGCTGCTAGAAAGAGAAATAAAAGGAAGAATAAGGCACAATCTCTGCTCTTAGGAAATAGGTTTACTAGGATGGAGGGAGAGAAGGCCTTCCTGCAAGGGTAACAGCACAAAGAGAGAAGCGCATGATCCAAGGTCAGGAACAGCAATATTTTACAATCAGAAATCTTCTTGGTTACCCTGATTTCAACATTATACCAATATGTACATGTGTCAAAACACCACGTTACCCCAAAATTTGTACAATTTTTATGTGTCAAGTAAAATTAATTAATTTTTAAAAGTTATCTTGGGTAGATAGGGTACAGCAAAGCAGAAAAACATACAAATACAGTAGGCAATGGGAAGCCAATGATTAATATAACTTAATAAATTGAAGTTAAAGATGACAGCAGTGGATGCAGCGGGAAAGACAAAGAGTGAGTTTCTATATGAATTTAGTAAATTTGCCATTGTGGTACGTTGAACTGTACCCCTTCCAACCCCAAAAAAGATCATGTTCAAGTCCTAATTTCTCTCCCATCCCACCCTCTCTCCATGGCTGTTAGTATACAATCAAGTTAAGATAAGGCCACAGTGGATTACAATGAGCCCTAAATCCTATGACTGGTCTCCTTATAAGAAGAGAGAACACAGAGACAGAAAAGAAACAGAGAAGGTGGCCACATCACCACAGAGACAGAAATCAGAGTGAAGTAGCTACAAGTCAAGAATTGCTGGTGACCACCAACAGCCAGAAGAGAGGCATGGACAAGACAGTATCCCTCTCCAAGACTCCAGAAGGAACCAACCCTGCCTACATCTCAATTTCAGATTACTGGCTTTCTGAACTGCAAGAGAGTAAGTTTCTGTTGTTTTAAACCATTTAGTTTTGCGTAATTTGTTATTGCAGTCCTAGGAAACTAATGCAGCCATGACATATGCAATAGAATATGTGAAAATAGAAAAAATAAGGTATGAAGTTTCCTCATTTCCTGATTTATTTACTAAAATTACTTTTTTTTTTTTTGATACTGAAGATTGAACCCAGGGCCACGTAACCACACAGCTACATCCCTAGCCCTTTTTATTTTTGTTTTGAGACAAGGTCTTACTAAGTCACTTAGGGCCTCACTAAGTTGCTGAGGTTGGCCTCAAACTTGCAATCCTCCTGCCTTAACCTTCCAAGTTGCTAGGATTACAGTTGCTAGGCACCACTATGCCCAGCCTAAAATTACTAGTCTATACCTTCTCTTGAGGTGGCTCACAGCTCTCAAATTGTATAAGTTAACACTGACAATCTAGGATATCAAGAATATTGACCCCTTCTCTGCCTTTCTTGCTTTTCCCATCAGCACCCATATATAACAGAAATATACACTAAAGTCAAGCAGTTGTGAGATACAAGCTCTGATATTACATTAATGGCCAGTTGGGCCAAGCCTTCAATGGATTGCAATAATTCCCAGTCTGGTTTTTTTGCTGTTTTTATATGTTTGTTTCTTTTGTTTTTTTAATTCAAAAGAAATACTTTTTCGATTTTAATTTTATTTATTTATTTATTTTTGGTACTGAGGACTGAACCCAGAGATACTCTACTACTAAGCTACATCTCCAGCCCTTTTTATTTTTGAGGCAGGGTCTCACTAAGTTGCTGAAGCTGGCCTTGAACTTGTGATCCTCTGACCTCAACCTCCCTAGTAGCTTGGATCACAAGTGTGAACCACTGTGCCCTGCTTAAAATAAAAACTTTTAATAAATACTGACTTTGCCCTTTACTTTTCACCCTCATAAGCACATTTTAAGTCATCTCTCAAAAAAAAGAACATTAGGTTAGATGTTAGCACAAATAAATTCTATATTACAACAAGCACAACTCTGTAATTTATAACACAAGAGTTTATTTTCCTCTTTTCTATAGGAGGCTGGGTGGTAGAGCACTTAATGATATGTTATGGCAATAGATACACTAAAGCAGACACTAAAAACATTAAACATTTGCCAGGCCATTGTGCCAGGTGCTTTAGTTAGCCCAAATCCTCCCAATATTTTCCTACAGATAATCCAGAAAGGTAAAGCTCAGGTAAATTACCTACTAGTTTATTCTCTTTCAATTTTTGATTAAAAAAATGTAAATGATCGAAGGCTTTCTAAAAACTTTCAGGTATCAAGAGCTTCAAAAGCAAATATTATGAATAAACAATATCACAGTGAATTCCACCTTTATGTATATCTATAAAATGCCAATTAAAAATAAATAAATGAGTGGGAAAACAAAGAATGAACCAACAAAACTCTATAACATCTTTTGTTATGGTTTGGATGTGAAGTGTCCCCCAAAAGCTCATGTGTGAGACAATGCAAGAAGGTTCAGAGGAGAAATGATTGGGTTCTGAGAGTCTTAACCCAATCAGTGGATTAATTCCCTGATAGAGATTAACTGGTAACTGAAGTGGTAGAGTGTGGCTAGAGGATGTGGGAATTGGGGGTATAGCTTTGGGGTATAAATTTGTATCTGGCAAGTGGAGACAACTCTCTCTGCTTCCTGTTCATCATGTGAGCTGCTTTCCTCTGCCACACTCTTCCACCATGATGTCCCCCCTGACCTCGAGCCCTAAGAAATGGAGTCTGCTGTCTATTGATTACAACCTCTGAAACTGTGAGTCCCTCAATAAACTTTTCTCCTGCACAGTTGTTCTTCCCTTTAGTCAAAGCAGCAAAAAAGCTAACTAAAACATCTTTCCTAGGAAACAAGCCCACTGAAAAAAGAAATTGGAACAAAGTTTTTTTTAATTAAAATATGTTCATCATAATAGTATGAAAATTAAAGTCTTAAATTTTCTAAATATATATACACATATATATATTCATCATAACACAATAATCATTGTATAACCAAGAGAAATGCTTAATGTCCAAAAAAATATAATGGTGAAATGATTGAATAATCAAATGCTACGTAAAGGTATGAAATGACCCTTTCAAAGAATGCTTAGTGATAAGAGAAAAATGTTCATATGTTTAAGTGAATGTTAATTCTTTTCTTCTTTACAATTTTCTGTTTTCTAAATTCTTTACTACTTTACAATGAGTAAAATATTATTTTAAAAATTATAAAAAGCTGGGCGTGGTGGCACATGCCTGTAATCCCAGCATTTAGGGAGGCTGAGACAGGAGAATCGCGAGTTCAAAGCCAGCCTCAGCAACGGTGAGGCGCTAAGCAACTCAGTGAGACCCTGTCTCTACATAAAACACAAAATAGGGCTGGGGATGTGGCTCAGTGGCTGAGTGCCCCTGAGTTCAATCCCTGGTACCAAAAAAAAAAAAAAAATTATAAAAGCTGGCCCAAGAACAAAATATTAGCAAGTGGCAGAACTCAACACTATTTTAACTCAAGAACCCTATGGCCCACTATCCTACATGGGTCTTATATAAAGTCCTATTTTTGTCCCAGGAACATTATCCTCAGAAGAGAAATAGCTTTGGCTATTCCTTTGGCTATACTTTGGTGAAGTTCTTGTTCACAGAACAGAATATTATAACTATGAACTATCACAATTTGAAATACTGCCTCTAGCTCTGGATATGGTTCCTTGATTTTCTAGTACAACCTACCAGCGGCTGAGTTCAGTCCAAATAAATGCATTATGTTGAAAGGCAACATAAACCAAGGGAGTCATTACCCAGAGATACACTGGCCAAGAAATCAGTCAGAAGAAAAGAGGCCAGAGCTCCCACTCCAGGCATTTTGGCTAGAAAATAATTCATCAACAGTTCTATATCCTGGGGAAAAGGAGATTATATCAATACATGTCATATCCTTAATGAAGTTGACAATTCTCATTCTCTTCTTGTGCCTTTCTCTATAGTCACAGAAATCTAGGTCACTATGAGGTGCAGCAGGCAAAAAAAGCCCACATTATGCAGAATAGTCCTTTAATAAAACAAAAGTATTTCTTTCATTTCATTTTAAATATTTCACAAAATTTATATTTATTCCACACAAATTTACAAAATACCTATTGTGTTCCAGGGATGAAGACTGAACTCTGAAATACACACATTAAAGCCACCTTGTAAATAAAGTTTTAAGTCTAGCAGCCCTTCAACCTCCACATTTCCCAGCCCTTCTTCTTCTTTTTTTTTTTTTTTTAATATTTTTTTTAGTTGTAGATGGCCACAATGTCTTTATTTTACTGCTTTGTATGTAGTGCTGAGGATCGAACCTGGGGCCTCACGCATGCGAGGCAAGCGCTCTACCGCTGAGCTACAGTCCCAGCCCCTCCCAGCCCTTCTTCTCTCAGCAAGTGTCATAGCAACAACACAGCCCATGGCGAATTGTATCGTTGCCTGAGAGGTCATGAACACAATTATGCAAAATATTTTCAAATTTTACCAAAAAATCTTATTTTGCCTAGTCTAGTTTCTTTTGGACTTAATTTATTTCAGGTCCTGAGCCTCTACAGCTTGAATGATCAGCTAATAATTCATCAAGCCTCAGCATCTGCATCTGTTCAGCCAGCTCTTTGTCTATACTCTCTATTACTGCTGAGAAACCCCAATTAGTTTAGTGATTTACATGAAGGTGTTCTCTAAGCCAGCAAATTACCCTGTTACTGCTCGCAGAGGTGGCCAATGCAAGAGGTTACCAAAGCTCTGAGTTATCATCTGAAAATATTACCATTCATCACTATCTCTGTGAACATCAGTGAAAATGTTCTCATCTGAAAAAATTGTTGTCTTTTTTATTACTTCATTCCCATAAAGCTACAATGTTGATGAAATTGCACAGGTAAGCTAGAGTAATTCACACAGTGGTATAAATTAATTTTTAAAAATATTCTTCCTCTTCATTAACAGAGTGCTGGTTAAATCTTCCATTTTTATTTTTATTTTTATTTTTATTTTTTTAATTTATTTATTTATTCTACTTAGGTTTACATGATAGCAGCGTGCATTTTGGTTCATTGTACACAGATGGAGCACAACTTTTCATTTCTCTGGTTGTATGTGATGTAGAATCACAACATACATGCAGGCATACATAAAGCTAGGGGCTCTGATGTCCATCATATTCCACCATCTTTACTGTCCCCTGCCTCCTCCCCCCAACCCCTGTGACCAAATTTCCTCCATTCTTCCTGTGTCCTCCCCCACATTATGGATCAGCATCCACTTATCAGAGAGAACATTCAGCATTTGGTTTTTTGAGATTGGCTTACTTCACGTAGCATGATATTCTTCAACTCCATCCATTTACCTGCAAATGCCATAATTTTCATTCTCTTTTATTGCTGAGTAATATTCCATTGTGTATATATACCACGGTTTCTTTATCCATTCATCTATCAAAGGGCAACAGTTGGTTGCACAGTTGGTTGGTTCCACAGTTTAGCTATTGTGAATTGAGCTGCTGTAAACATTGAAGTGGCTACGTCACTGCAGTATGCTATTTTCAAGTCTTCTGGGTATAGACCAAGGAGTGGGATAGCTGGTTCAAATGGTGGTTCCATTCCAAGTTTTCTAAGGAATTTCTATACTGCTTTCCAGATTGGTTGTACCAATTTTCAGTCCCACCAGCAATGTATGAGTGTACCTTTTCCTCCACAACCTCACCAACATTTATTGTTTGTATTGATAATTGCCATTCTGACTGGTGTGAGATAAAATCTTAGGGTAGTTTTTATTTGCATTTCTCTAATGGTTAGAGATGTTGAACATTTTTTCATATGTTTGTTGATCGATTGTATATCTTCTTCTGTGACTAAATCTTCCTTTTTAAAAAATATGATTTATGGTAACTTTACCAAGTGATCTGGTATCCTTAAAACCCTTCAGTAACATTCACCACTACATGTGAAATAACATACGATAATTCCAGTTATAGCTACAGCCCAAGAAGGGAAAGCACTGTAACCTCTTATCTGAGGAACATGAAAGCCAAGGCCAGGAGACTGTAAAGAATGGTGTTCCCTAGGAACCAAATGTAGTATGAAAGTCCTGAAGTCTAAAGAGGAGCTGGAGATTGAAAGAGAAGCTCAATAAGGAATGGTACCACAAGGAGCTCGAAGGAATAGGGAGCCTAGGAAGTCTTTCAAAGAGGAGAGTGATGTGATCAGATTTGTTGATTAAAGAATAATCACATAGCAATAAAATAGAAGTATGAAATGCAATTCTGTTCCTCCAAGAAGAGTGACTAGGAATGGAAGAAGAAAGAAAGGCATGATGGGGGGAGGGGCAGAGAAGCCAGTGGGAGTCAGAGACCATAAAGATGAAAGAATGAGGGAGATAACTGTGAGAAGGTAAGGTTGCTACTGATTTTTAAGTGTGGAAATAAAAATTTAAGAGCACTGCCCACCAGAGACCTCCTTCCTGTTCTAGAGGAGCACTCAAATCTAAATCTCCTATTTAGAACACCAAGTCAATAGTATCTGGCTACTCAAAGTATAGTCTGTGGACCAACGGTGTCAACATCACCTAGAAGTTTACTGGAAATGCAGAATCTCACCCACCCAGGCTTCTTGAAGCAGAACCTCAATGGTAACAAGATCCTGAGAAGATTCATTTATACGATAAAAATTTTAATTTTTTTATTTTTAGTTATATATGTTTAGGTATATTTTGGCAAATTATACATAGAGTATAACGTATACACTGAAATTTGAGAAGCACTATTCCAGACCAACTCTGGAGATGTTTAAGGAACTGCAAATAAACAGGAACCAAAAGGCTAGAAACAGTGGGGGGAAAGGAAGAATAACAATACAGCAATATTCATATTGGTCAACCTGACACTACAATGAATTATTAAAAGGAAGGCAAAAGTAATCATCAGGAGTCAACATGGATGCACTAAGAATAACTCATATCTGATTCTTATTATTTTCTTTTATCAGTAAGCCTAAGACATACAGTACATAATAGTGTATCTGTCTTTTAGTAAAGTCTCTGATAAGACATCTCAAAATATTTTCATAAACTAGAAAAGAAATCTGGACTGGAAGATAGTTCAACTTAATGTATTCATAATTGGAATTCATAATTCATTGTAAATTGGAATAATTCACAATTATTCCAAAAAGGTTTTGACTAATGAATTAAAATCAATCTAGATTAGCAGGCTTCCAGTGGCAAGATCTCTCCCTGACCATTAAACTGTTTCTTTAAAATTAACTGTTTAGATTAAGATCTAAAAGATACACAGGAAGTATCTGTTGGCACAACTATAACAATCTTCCTTTCCCCACTCCCACTTTATGAATACTGTTCTTATTCTCATGAAATAGAAACTTGCCTGAGATAAAAACTTCCCAGTCTCTGAGATGGACACATGCACATCTCTCTGTTCTCTCCTTGAGAGATAAAAGACTTGCCCATCTCTGTTCCCAAGAAACAGAAACTTCCTTCTGCAAAATCAGATGATACTTCCTATGCCAGTCACACGGGCTAAACCCACCCCTAATGGGCAGCCATGATTCTGGCCTATAAAAGGTAATGCTCAAGGGGAGTTGCTGCTGCTCTCCCTCTCCTGCTGCTCTCTCTCTGCGCAGAGTAGCCCGTCAGGCTTCTAACAATAAACCCGCTTCTTATCCTAGGTGTGTGTGTAATCAGCCCTGCGCCAGTTTTCTTTTAGTATCACTGAGAACAATACTGCTATATGGCATGATCCAGTCACCCTTATCCCCGCCAAATCCCCAGGTCAATACAAAGAAAACATATTAGTTACATTTAGAAAAATTTAAATGATAAAATTTTAAGGAATTAAATGATAAAATTAAAAGTACTAATCTGGGCTTCTAAATTAAATAAAGATAAAGACAGTGAAAAAGAAGCTTAACAACAGTAGGTGAAATAAAGACTCAGGAGTTTTAGTAAATGTTCAACTCAATATGAGTCAACATATTGATGCTAACACAAAGTCAAAAGGATAATATGTGAATTCAGTTAAACCTACATTCCTCACACCCTAAAAACACAGTACTCCTCAGCCGGGCGTGGTGGCTCAAGCCTGTAATCCCAGCACTTAGGGAGGCTGAGACAGGAGAATCGCGAGTTCAAAGCCAGCCTCAGCAACAGTGAGGTGCTAAGCAACTTAGTGAGACCCTGTCTCTACATAAAACACAAAATAGGGCTGGGGATGTGGCTCAGTGGTCGAGTGCCCCTGAGTTCAATCCCAGGTACCAAAAAAAAAAAAAAAAAAAAAAACCAGTACTCCTGTTGAGACTAACAGTGGGCACTTGAAATTAGCTTCTGCATTCCAGTCTTGAGGTAATACACAAAGGTCTCACAGTCAAAATTAAAGATGCCTGATATGAACAATAAGAAGTCCTAATAAGCAGACCAAATTGAAGGGGAGTGTGTTTTTAAAGCTGCCCACGTGCCCCTTGGTTTTCCTACTACCAAGAAAATTGCATGCTAAATCCATTACAATTCTCCTCAAAGTCAAATAGCCCTTAATCAATCCTTCCACCTACCCTTTGGCCCCCTCTGTTCTCTATGGTGCCCACTTCCAGAAGAAGAGGAAACACTTCCAGAAGAAGAGGAAACACAGTGCAATTAAATGGCTAAAGCACAGGGAAGCCAAAATACTAACAGTGGTGTAGATATATGACTAGTCCCCATGAGATGATGCACATTGTTTGAAGTTCAAATTTCTGTATCAAATAAAATTTTGTGGATTTTAAAAAATTCTACCAAGTATAAAATGATTTTTATATAGCCTAAGACAGTTCTACCATGTTTCTGACAGCTAAGTACTCCAGTTGATCAGACATGCTGAGATATTGTTGTGAGGAAGAGCAGAAGCCCCCAAAATAATGGGGGAGTAGTCCCAGAGCTCTAAAAGGCAAATTTCAGAACTCCCCTCCTGCCTTTCTGAATAAGTAACTGAGTTATTACTTACAGGACATAGACTAACTTGGAGGCAGAGCTAGGAAATTTGATAATCATTTATAAAAATTTGAAGAAGAAATTTTTATAAAAATTTAAGAAGGGGCCCTGCCTACTCATATTATCTTCAGCCCATAAGCAATACTAATTATTTTTTTTATATATTTTTTAGTTGTCAATAGACATTTGTTTTATTTATTTATTTATACGTGGTGCTGAGGATCGAACCCAGGGCCTCACGCTTGCCGAGGCAGGCGCTCTACCGCTGAGCTACAATCCCAGCCCCAGCAATACTAATTATTAAAAGATGGGTAGAACTGGTACCAATAACCCAAAATTAAATCCCTACTTCCTCTCCATCCCAGTCTTAACTTTGCAAGAATAAATTGCCCACAGACAATGCTATTACTACCTTAGGAAGAAAAAAAAAGTCTTCTAATAATCTCAGCACTTACCTTAAAATAAGGCTCTCTCTCTTCCCATCCTCCTGACATTTGCTTGCATCATTTAACTCCTAAGGTTATAACCTAGGAGTGACCCTGATGCCCACCTATCATCTTCATAAACACTGAGAAGTTGGTCAGCCATCTCTTAGATTAATGTTAAAGTGTGAAGTACCTGCATCAAAGTGTTCCTGAAGTGTTCCTTAAAAATATAGACACAATGTTGTCACATCACACCCACTAAAATAGAATTCCTGGTGGTAGAACTTAAGAATCTGAACTTTTAGCCAGTGATTTTTATGCACACTAAGTTTAAGAATCTCTGCCTTACCATTACAATCACAAAGAGAGGCCAAGAAATTGACCAGCAGTCAACCCATTGTTTGGCAGCATCAAGGCCAGACTTCACCCTTCCCTAGCACCTGGTGTGATCCTTGGCAGTTACAGCCCACTGATTTGTTACTAACAAGAAAAATGACTTTGTGCCCTTCAAAGAAAAGTCCCATCCAATCTTAACAAGGACAGCATCCTGCAGAGAAAAAGGCAGTTAACCCTGTAGTCCCTAACCTTGCCTTTCATGTGGCAGAGACAGAAAGCTTCATTGTAGGACTTCTGATCATTTGCAGATTCATCACTGCTAACGATTTGCAACCTTGGGAGCAGGACACAGAAACAACAGGACAAATACAAAAGGTGCTATTCTCATCAATCAATGAGAGGGTTTGGAAACAAAAATTTGATTATTTCATCTCTGCTTGAATCTCTCTTGAACTCTGTGTTCCTGGAAATTAAATTCACACTCATGTTGACTTCAGAGAGTTATTCTTTCCTTTCCACTTAGCAGCCTCTGAAAGTGGTTCTTGTCCTAAGAAACCCCACAAAAAGCCCCAACAAAAAGTAGCTGTAATTAAAGGTGCAAATGAGTACACACAGAGATGCCCAGGGAACCAGAGAATAAATACACATGCCCTCTAATACAAGGCAGAGGTGTCCTTAAGACATGCTTGCTCAGAAAACACAGTCATTCTTAACACAAGGCACTCTCTAAATTATGTTATTTGGAACAAGTAATAAATTATTGGAACTTTGGAGAAGGCACAATGACCTGAAATTATCTCAGTCAATACTACTTTAGGTTTCCTGTAGAGGTCATCTGATGCAATAAGGAAAAAAGGAGGCAACATTATTCATTATTCCCAGGCATGTAAGTTTACAACTGCAAATTTTTTCTTGGCTCTCTTTAAAGAGCCCTAGGTGATTACGTCATAGTTTGCGAATGAAACCAAGCCAATAGGTAAAAGAAGAAAAAATTCCTATAAAACAAATCAGAATACTTACTGCTGGTTTAATGTAAAATTTCCAGTGGCCACATCATACATGAGTTTTTTAAAAAAATTAGGAGTGGTGTCCTACTCACACAGCTTGAAGCAATGATGATGGGCCCTGAAAAACTGCATGAGATGGCTCCAAAATACTCCCAACAAAAGCAGATGCTGATGCCAAAGAGGTACATGAAATGTTTCAACAAAGTTGCTTCATAAACTTTTAAGTGGGAAAGAAAGCACTTCTCAATTAACATGTAATTAAGCACTTCTCAATTAATTTGAATTGTCCACTTGATTGGATTAAGAGATGTTGATGATTAAGAGGCTTCCAGGTGTGTCCGTGAGGGTGTGTCTAGGAATGACTGGCTTGTGGGATAGCCAACTGAAGTGGAGACCCTCACTAAGTATGGGCAGCACCATCCAATAGGATGGAGGCTCGGATGGAATAAAAATTGGAAGAACAAGGAAGCTGGAGCAGATGCAAGCTCTATTCTTCTTGAAGGGGTTCTGCTGCGATCATCTGAGGATACTAGACTCTTGCTCTTCACTCTTCCAAAGCAGACTGTGATTCTCCAGGGAGTTTCCAGAAGCCTTCAGTCTCAGACTAGGGTAGCGCCACTGATCTTTTTTGTTCTAGGGCTTCAGCCTCTTGTTCTTTCTTTTTTTTTTGGTACCGGGGATTGACTCAGGGACACTTGACCACTGAGCCACATCCCCAGCCCTATTTTGTGTTTTATGTAGAGACAGGGTCTCACTGAGTTGCTTAGCCCCTCGCCATTGCTGAGGCTGGCTTTGAACTCGCGATTCTCCTATCTCAGCCTCTCTGAGTGCTGGGATTACAGGCTTGAGCCACTGCGCCCGCCTAGGCCTCAGCCTCTTGGACTGTGCAGCTACTGGTTCTTCCAGCTCTCCAGCCTACAGACGGCCATTGTAGACTATCCAGCTTCTGGTCACACAAACCAACATAATAAATCCCCTTTTTATAATCATATTTCTTGTGGATTCTGTTCCTCTAGAGAACCCTGACACACATAGTATGTCATCACTAGAAATAGAAATGTCAGGCACCAAGATGCATTAGCGACAGCACCCCAAAGTAAGGTGTTAGACCAAGATGCAAACTGCTCTAAGTTATAGACAAGGGATTATAAGACTCAAACCTTCACAAGCCTGGAGTGTATAAAAGTGCAGATGGAGAACCATGGGTGCACTGTGAGTCCTTTCCTGGCAGGAAAGGAGGGGGTTCCCATCTCTCTCCTTAAGTCTAAGAAGGGGCTTTCAACAAGCCCATTTAGACAGCTTGATTTGTATACCCTGCAATTGGGGTTTTCAAGTGTTTCTTTCTGAGAAACCTAAAGGGCAAGAGAAGGATTGATGAGCTACTCAAAGAGGCTAAGGTGGACAGCTGCATTTCCAGAACTCATCAAGGGCAAAGGATGCATGTCTGTTTCCACATAACAGGCAAAGGCCAAGGTGTGAGAGCAGTGGTGTTGGGTCATATCAGCACTTGAGGCAAACAGGCTCAGCAGAAAGAAGCTGAAGGTGCAACAACACTTACAGGGCTGAAGACAGAATCAGAAAGGGCATCACCACCATCAAGGAAACAGGTAACAGTAGAGAGAGTATGAAGCCACTTATCAGAGTATCAGTCATGTAAGCCCTTTTCTATATTTCCCTCCTCCACCCCCTACACCACCATCCCCCAGCCCAGCTCCAGTCCTGGAGGGCTGAGGAAACTTGGCCAGGAGCTTGAGGTGGGAAGGAACAGACTAGACTCCCCTGTCCAACTTCAGCCTTCCCCCAGGCAACAGCCTGGATTAGGAATTTCAGCAAGAGCAGAACATATCATTTTAAATCAAGTTTGGGGCCTGGATTCCTTCATCTGACCATACATACTATGTTCTAAATTGAGAATGCTTTGTGATTTAAGAAAAACTAGAGAAGTTGTGGGGTTTCCATGCTTTCATTTGAGATGGTCATATAAATGG
Organism: Geosciurus inauris; assembly: GCA_004024805.1. NCBI lineage: Eukaryota > Metazoa > Chordata > Mammalia > Rodentia > Sciuridae > Geosciurus > Geosciurus inauris. The sequence continues at coordinate 36,560 of PVHX01016895.1, forward strand.
AATTGAAATTAAAAAGGCACAAAGTATTGATACATGCAATAATTTGGATTAATCTTCCGAGAGTTAAACTGAGTGGAAAAAAAACCCAAAAGGTTACATACCACAGTATTCCACTTACATTTTAACATTATTGAAATGACAAAATTATAGACATTGGGAACCAATTGGCAGTTGTCAAGGATAAAGGAGGGGTTAGGGAGGGAGAGAAGAATCCTTGTGGTGACAGAAATATCAGCAGTAATATTCTGGATGTGAAACTGTATGCACCTTACACACAAACCACAAAAAACATATGTACCATGTATTGAAGACGTTATCATTGGGGGAAACTGAATAAAGGGTACAGGCACCTCTCTATACTGCTTCTTACAACTGGATGTGAATCTACAAGTATCACCAAAAAAAACCAGCCTAATTTTTTTTAAAAAAAGGGTAAAGGCTATGTGTGTGTGCAAGTTGGTGGAACAAGTAATGACCAGCCTTTACTATATACATACACATCCTATCAGCAGAAGATGCTTTATCTGAGTCACTTGTAAAACCTACTGCATTCATTTTTGCAAAAATTAGGGATTTGAGTCTAACATTTGTTGGCTGCTGGGGCTAGGGTCAAAATATTCTATTGTTTTCTGTCCTTATTCAACACCTGCACTCCTGCTAACAAGCTTCCCAGAGAGGTAGAGGGGATCCTCACTTAACAGTTAATAGAAACTCAAATATCCCACTCTGATTCCACACACCTAGGGTCCATGTGTGTCAACATAGTCAAATGTCACCTATTGTTCCCTAATGACAACAGTGCCTCTCGGCCACTTTCCCAAAGGCAGGCTCATATTCCACAGACTACTATTGGCATTACTTCTGACCTTGTCTAGAATCCCAAAGGCTCCAATCTGTAGTGACATCCCCACATACATTATGCTACCTGATTCAAAATGCTGCCTGTCTTATTCCTTTATTAAATAGCTCTAATTTAAATCAGATTATAATTTTCTGTCCTTATGGATTTCCTGACAAGAGACCTGTTGTCCCTCCTTTGTAAGCACTGCTTAGTCCACTGGACATGGCTATATGTGTGTTTGGATCCCGACTGTGGACAAAATTCACATTCATTTCCACAGGCCCCTAAGTCTCATGTAAATCAGAATAGTAGTTACCCAATTAGCTGTCCTGTTTGTCCCTAAGCTTTACATTCAATCAGTCACTATTGAGCACCAATTTTGTGCTAGGCACATATCCTAGATATTGGGAATACAGCAATGCTTGAAACAAAGTCCCTTTCCTCACATGGAGAGGAAGAGAATGCTATGCCAACAAGATAATTTCCAGGGTTACAACAACAATAATCAGAGTGATGTGTTAGAAGTCAGAGGAGGATACATTAGATAAATGGTTAGGGAAATGTGAGTTGCAATTCAAAGATGTATGCAAGCCAACCATGGAAAGCAACTAGGGAAGAACAGCCCAGGGCAGAAAGAACAGCTGAAGGTCAATGGCCATTTGTGGTACTAGGCTCCATGTGCTAAAGAAACTGAAAGATGGTTGGGAGGTTATGCAAGATCTCTCTGCTTTGCCCCTCTCTACCTTTTACCACTTGGTCTGTGCCTTCTGCCTTTGTTCCGTCTCTTTGATTTGACAATGCCTTTGTGATTCTAGCACTTGATTCTGGGACTCATCTGCACTTGAGGTCTGAACCTTATGTTAGCAAAGCTCTCATTCTCCCCTCCCAGCCTTAAGCTCTGATCAGCTAAGGACATTCATCTCAGCCTCACAGAAGTACTTTGTATTGACCATCCTGAGAGCTGGACACTGGCCATTTGATGCAGAAAACAGCCGCTCATTCCCCCAACCAAACACCTGCCAGACATCCAGGGCTTCCTCCACACACCACAAACTGTCATGAGGGTTGTTGCCCAGGACTTACCCACAGCCTAACCCACTGATCAGAAGCACATGTAAACACTCAGGAAAGCAGAAACCAGCTGACAATCCAGAGACTATTGAGCTCAACATCTTCTGGGCAGCTACATCTAATTGCAATATTTTCCTTTTCTAACACAGCTAGTTTTTTTTCCCCCTTGATACTATTTTATATTAATTCACTACCAACAACTACTTATGTGGTAAAAGCTGTTGACTAAGAAGAGCTGTTTAACTGAGAGATAAAAAGAATCAGATGCTGTATGCTGATTTAGGACACTTGCCAAATTATTCCCTGGTCCATTAGAATATTTCCTGGCCCATTAGAATCTCCTCTGGATTTCTGCTGCTGCACACAAGTTTCTGACAACCAAAGCTTCCAGCACCTTTACATTTCCATGTTTATGACTCTTGGAGACTGTGCATGACCTTCCACTCCTGGACCTTAACAGTCCTCCTCCATTCCAGTGAGCATCTCTCCAACTGCCACGCCATTTCTAGCTCCTGCTCAAATCTCATGACATCGGTTGTATTCATAGTTCTTCCTGGGCATCCAATTCCCATCACATCAGGTCTTGCTGGGCTATGAAAATGTGCTATTAAACAAGTTTGTAACCTTCTGAATTTGTTCATCCAAATGTAGAATATGTGTTTATTGCCAAAAACACTGTATCATACAGGATATGTTGTATGTGACAGACATTCAACTTAAACAAATTTAAGTTAAAAGGTACATTTGGGTTTTAGGGTTTGTGTAATTAGAACATACAGGGATAGAACTAGGCTCAGGATCACTGGCGAATCAAAGAGCAGGATTCATTCACTCCACTTTTCCTCTCTGCTGTCCCTATATCTGTCTCTCATTTTCCCTTTCTCCCTGTCTCATTTTCACCTCTGTTTTTCTCTCCATCCTCATTCTCTCCTAAGCAGACAGCTCCCAGGTTCCACTATCCCTGCTTAGCAAACCTTTTGGAAGAAGATGACTTCTCTACCAGCATCACTATATCAAGGACTTTGGTTTGATGGAACAAGTTGGGATCCCATGACCAGCCCTAGCTTACTCACCATGGACAGGAAACAGGATACTGGGATCAGCAAGGCCTGGCTCATGAGGCCACCACTGTATCTCAGAATGGGAATGGAGCTAAACAAAATACTATGAGGAGCAATCATGGAAGAATCATGTGAAGTAGAAAGTAGCAGACACTCCAGTTTGGTTCATTCAGCATTCCCTCTGTAATCCTTTCAACTCTACTACCCTCTGCTACACAGCTTAGAAAGCTAAAGCTACCACCTTGCAGACAGCCTTGAAGTGAGGGTACAGGTTTATGATCCAAGTCCTTCCCAAAAGATGTTCCCAAGGGAAGTGAGCAAGATGAACTTAAATGGGGGAGGGGGTGCATTGCGTGAAAAATCAGAAAAAAAGACACTTTCACCTGCTCCCAAACCCCGCCAAAGTAGACATACTTTAGAAAAAAACAACTACTCTATCTAGTCCTGTTCCCCAAAACAATGAAATCTTGAGCCTTTTTTGTAAGTTACTGACTCCTAAGAAAAACAACTTTATTATTTTATAACTTTATTTGGCTTATGTTGGTATCTAAAAAGGTGATAGAGTTTCTGAGGTTATAACACTCATAGGAGATAACTGCCCTTTTTTCACAATGAATATAGTAACTCTGTAAACTTGGTAATACTAAAGCATTTTTCTTTTAAATACCTGTTCTATATTTGGCAAGTCTGAACTCCCTTCCAAAGCCTGAGTTCCCTTGTAATTCATCTTTGCAAGTAAAGTTTTTCTTTACTAAATGCTTTTGTAGCTGTACCTTCTTTTGACAGTAGGATCTTACTGTAGTTTTGATCTAGAGTGCCGCTTGAAGGCCCATGTGTTGAAGACTTAGTCCCCAGCCTGTGGTGCTATTAGGAGGTGGGCCTAGTTGAAGGAAGTGAAGTCATGGTTGCATACCCTTGAAGGGAATATCAGGATCCAGCCTCTTCCCCCTACATACCTTCTTCCTGGCTGCCATGAAGTGAGAAGTTTTGATCCACCACACACTCCCCACAATGGATGTTCTGCCTCATCACAGGCCAAAAAGCAATGGAACTAACTGGAAACCTCTAAAACCATGAGCCAGAATAAATCTTTCCTCCTTATAATTTGATAATCTCTATATTTTATCAGAGCAGCAGAAAGCTGATTAACACAGTGTTATTGTCTGTAACTAAGAACCCTGATGAATACTGCAGGAAGAGTCACCAGTGGATATGCACATGTTATTAGGGGAGGGCAGTGCTGTTAGGAGGAAAGGGCTTGGTGAGAAAATGAAAATAGAAAATGTCCCCTGCATCATTTCACAAGGTTACAATGAATGAGATGAATGGTGATGGAATGAAATAATGTGGTACATTATAAACTGGAAAGCATAATGTAAAAATAAGGCTGACAGTCTTCTTGTTTGCTATTTACCATGTTGGCAGATAAGTCAAAGGTCAAATACACCTAAATTATCATATCAAAAGCACTCCTCTCCAATTAGCAAAATCCTCCTTGGCTGTCCTTATTAGAGCCCCTCTATGAATTTCTTAAACTCCACGTATATATTCTTTCTAGACTACATGACACCATTTGGAAATTAACTTTGCATATAGAATCATTTATCCCTGTACTAGTCATTGACTAAGTTTTGATTGGTAAACTTCATAACCACAGGCAAGCAACAGGCAGAACCAACAGATCAAAACTAGGAAGGAAGTTTTTACTGTACAACAAATCCAGCATGGTGACTGGCTCTGAAGGAGAAGGGATAAAACAGATTGAGGAGAGGTATGGGAAACAATCAACTATACCTGTAATATTTTTATAAATATGAAAACAAATATTACAAAAAGATTTGAAACAAATATTATAAAAATGTTACTTCTGAGTAGTGGGTTTATGACAATTTGTTGATTTTTTTCTGCATTTTTGAAACCAATCAAAAGAAAAAAAGTGAGGGAGCCAGAAAAAAAGACAGTATGTTTCATGCATTGTTGCTAATTCTTCTATTTCACTCATAGAAAGGAAAAAAATACCAAGCCAAAAATTTCAAATGGATAACAAATCATTGTTAAAAATTGATTTGAAGGGGCTGGGGCTGGGGCTGTAGCAGAGTGGTAGAGCGCTTGCCTCGCACGCTTGAGTCACTGGGTTCGATCCTCATTACCACATATAAATAAATAAATAAATAAATAAATAAAGATATTGTGTCCATCTACAACTAAAA
>PVHX01016896.1:0-41742 GCA_004024805.1 Geosciurus inauris
GGGGCCGGGGCGGGGGCCTGGGGTGGGAGCGGGACCCACGAGCTTGTGGTCGGAGCGGGCCTCCGAGCGGTGCGGTAATGGGCGGGGGCCTTTAGGTGGGAGCGCCGCCCGAGCGTGGAGCGTGGTGCTGGGGTGGTCGGGCGGGGTCATCGGGTGGGAGCGCGATCCGGAGCTTGGGGCCAGGACTGGGGCGGTGCGCTGAGGGAGGGCGGGGCTCCCCCGGGTGGGAGTGTGACCCTGAGCTTGAGGCCGAAGTAGGCTGCTGGGGCCCCTGGGTGACAGTGCGACCCCGAGGCGAGGCCTGGGCGAGAGTGTGGTGGGGATGGACTAGAGCTCTGGGTTCCTGAGTGTGGCGCCGGGAAGGGGTGGCCTGATAGACTTGGGCGGATGAGGGGCCACAGCTATTCTTGTTGGAATTGGGTAGGATCGCAAGCACCCCACTTTTTCTGGGAGAGCAGAGCCGGCAGGTTGGACAGTGGGGAGTATGGAGCTGGAGGACTTGGCCCGCCTCGTCCTGGGTGTTTGCAAGAGGCAGGGCCAAGGGTGCGCCTGGTTGAGGGGGAGTGAGAGTGGGGAAGGGGCTGAGTCCTGGGGGTGAGTCCCCTGTACCCAGGGTAAATGTTAGCTGCCCTGGGGTGGGGCAGGGCAGTGACTCGAAGGCATCCAGATGCCTGCTTCTCCGCAGCCTTTTTCAGGCGGGTTCTGCTTGGATTAGGTGCCATCCTCCCACTAGGGACCCCTTTTTTGGAAAAGAAGGTTCCCAGTCCCAGCACTAACCTAGGGGCTTGGGGTAGGGTGGAGAGCATCAGTCTTCCAGATGCTACCCCTGGAGGGGCAGCAGGGGGAGCCAGGCACCACTGAGGATTGCTTTTGTTTTTTGTTTTGTTTTTCTTTAAATCTTAGAAACTTTCATAGGAAAATTCTAAGTAGAGAGGTCTTAGAACTACCCTCCCTTTGTATCTTTCACCTGATACACCTGTGAGTATTTTGTTCTTTTTCACCTCCTACCCTCTTTCCTACCTCCTCTGCAGGGTCCCCTCTCCTCTCCTGTGTCTGTGCTTTCTCTGATCCTCCACTCCATACATTGCCTGCATTGGGGAGGGCTTCTTGGAGGTCAGGTCAGATCTCACAGCAACCTGGACTGGACCTCTGTCCTCTCCTATCTTGGCATGCCCTGTGGACATTCCTGTGACAGCTCTGAAGCCAGAACAGGCCCCTGTTGCATTGAGTCCGTCTCCTTCTGATCCTTGGTGTGTAGGTGCCTTGGTATTTCTGACCTTGAGGCTCAGGGGGTGCCCAGGCCAGTTGTGCAGTATTCTGTTCTGTGTGACCTGCCAGAGAAAGTATGTTCTTGGCAGGAACCACAGAAGGAGATGCTAGCGGTGATCCTTTACTTCCATGTGTTTTTTATTCTTTTAAAGGTGCATGTCCCCCTTTTACATGCATAAGTTATCCGTGGATGAGTTCAGGGGGAGGCCCAGTGAGGCTAACCAGCTTACATAACCCTCTGCCCTGTGGCTGTGAGGACTGGTAAAGGTCGCAAAGCAAAGTGGCCGTTTTGTTTACAGGGCGGGGCCAGGCTTGCTGGGCCCAGCAGCCTGAGGGAGAGCAGGATAGAGGGCCTGTGGTGAGGGTCCCTAAGTGTAGGAGTGCTGGGGAGGCACCTGAGGTCTCTGCCCAGCCCAGGTCTCTGGAAGGCCTTTAGGCGAAAGACCCGCCTGCTGCCCTAGGATAATGAGTGAAAATGCCTTCCTAACACCGGGGTGGAGAAGGAAACCCCTTTAACCTACCAAGTCCTAGGTTTTCAGTTCTGTAAATATTTCAGTGAATTGACACAGGTGCATTAAAGCACGTTGACATTTGTAATCCAGACCTGATTTGTTGTTATTTTAGGTAATTTTAATGTTATGGGTATCATGATCATATACATTGTATGTTTTATTTAAGTTGTCATTTAGTTAATTTTAACGTCATGGTTATGATCATGTACATCATGTTTAAGTTGTTTTAGTTAATTTCAGTGTTGTGGTTATCATGATCGTGTACATCTTGTGTTATGTTTAAGTTGTTATTTTAGTGAATTTTAACGTCATGGTTATCGTGATTGTGTACATCATGTAATGTGCAAGTTTTTGTAGGTGCGGCACATCCAGGACGATGGCACAAAATGGGTCAAGCAAGTTTCTGAGCTCAGAAATTTAAAAAAGTTTTTTTCAGTTTTAGATGGACACAATAACTTTAATTTTTTTTAATATTTATTTTTAGTTGTATTTTTTTAAAATGTTTATTTTTTAGTTGTAGGTGACAGAATATCTTTATTTTATTTTTATGTGGTGCTGAGGATCAAACCCAGTGCCTCACGTGTGCTAGGCGAGCGCGCCACCACTGCGCCATAACCCCAGCCCCTAACTTTAATTTTTTTATGTGGTGCTAGGATTGAACCCAGTGCCTCACACGTGCCAGGCAAGCGCTCTGCCACTGAGCTACAGCCCCAGCCCTCAGAAATTTTTTTTAGAAATGGTTGAATTGGGTAAGAAACATTAGAATATAATGTGTGGTCAAAGACTGAAGGGAAAAGAAGAGTCACCGCGAGGGACAATGGCAGGATGGTGGCAGAAAGCCCATGAATTATCTAACAGAAAAAGCTGGAAGGAAAGTGGGAAAGCCGGCAGTTGACCCACCCACAGTGAGGAGGGCGTTAGGAGAAAGTGCTGAGCTGTGAAGTGGGGTGCTGGCTTCTGAGGGTTCTCAGTGCAGGAGGCAGGGGAAGGGGCCAGGGAAGCGAACTAGTGGGCACTGCCATGGAGGGTGGTGTGTAGTGGAGCAAGGTTGGTAATGGAGATGGTAATGATCTTGGTGGTCATGGTGGCGAGGATCTTTTGTCTGGAGGGAAATGGAGCCTGTGTAGAATGCCTTCTTGTAGCATTTAGAATTCTGCCTTTACCTGTAAATGCTCTTTGCTAACTACAGAGTGCTGGGGATGGAATTGCGGGCCTCACGCATTCTAGGCAAATGCTCTACCACTGCACTACATCCCCAGCCCTCTTTGTTTTTTATTTCGAGGCATGATCTTGCTAAGTTGCCTGGGCTGGCCTCAAACTTGAGATGGTCCTGCCTAAGCCTCCTGAGTAGCTGGGATTACAGGTGTTAGCACTGCACCTAGCTTTTCTTTTTCTAAACATCTTTATTGAGGTATGATTTATATACCTAAAGTTCACCTTGTTAAAGTGGCCTGTTGGTTTTTAGTGATTTAGAGTTGTGCAGCCATTACCAGTTAATTTTAGTATATTTTCATCACCCAAGAAAGAAATCTCATAACCATTAGCAGTCATTTCCTTCTCAGAAAGTTACAGTCCCCAGAAACCTCTGATGCACCTCCTGTCTCTGCGTCCACCTGTGCTGGACGGTTGCCATCAGTAGAACCAAGCACCCCTCCGCCCAGCCAAGAGGCCCTTGCACCTGTGTGCTGGTGGAGAGGTGTGTCAGAACAGCCTTTCATGTTGCTTGGCAGAGGTCAGCAGCAGCTGGTCCCCAGCAGTCCATGTGCAGAGTTCTCTCTGTAAAGTGGGACTGCTGAGGTGGCACCAGCCGTGCTCCTGTGCGGTGGTTCCTGTGGTTCCAAGGGCAGCACTCCCCATAGAGGCTTCCTAACTGCCCCTCGTGGTGGTGTCGGGAGGTCTTCCCACCGCTGGCCCCGACCTTCAGGCCCAGGTCTCAGGAGGACGTGCAGCCCAGGCCAGCTGTGGCCTGCCTGTGTCTGTTGTTCTTGGCCAGCAGGTATAACTGGTGGCTCCACCCAGGCACCCTGGGTTCTGGCTTCTCTTGAATGATGCGTCTCCCGTGGGCAGCTCCCCCTCTGTGCCTAGGAGCTAAGGGGACAGGGGTGGTTCGCTAGGACCTGAGCCGCCCCTTGTCTTTCATGCCCTGCCGGCCACACTCTTAGGCAGCTTTTTTTTTTTTTTTTAATATTTATTTATTTTTTTAGTTACAGGTGGACAGAACGTCTTTATTTTATTTTTATGTGGTGCTGAGGATCGAACCCAGGGTCTCACGCGTGCTAGGCGAGCAGGCTGCCACTGCGCCACAACCCCAGCCCCTTAGGCAGCTTCTGATAACTCTACTTGGTGCTCTGGATGGCCAGCCCAGATTGCAGAGCCGTCCACCTCCAGAAACATGCGGCTGCCTATGCCTACGTATTCCTTGATTCTGTCCAATTCAGGCTTTTAGTTGTGTCAATGATGGGAGGAATCCCAACACCTCTCTCTCCATCCTACTGGGAACTAAAGCCCCATAATGCTTCCCGATAACCCCTCCGTACTGGGGATTAAACCTAGGGTCTCTCACATGCTAAGCAAGCTTGAGCCGCACCCCTAGACCTTTTCCGTGTTTTATTTCAAGACAGGGTATTACCAGTTTGCTAAGAGTCTTGTAAATTGCCAAGGCTGGGGTCACTGGTGTGCAGTTCAGTGCCTGGCTCATAGTAGGTATTGTCACATGGTAAACAGACCTGGCAGTGCAAGTCTGACCTACAGATGTGTCATGTCATGTCATGTGACCTACATCGTGTTTATGACACATCGTTGGGTGAGGGATGTTAATGTCCTGGTGGTATCAGTAAGTGCAGAACTGGAGTTGAGCTGGTGTTTGCCAAGCAGGTTCTCGTACATCCTGCCGAGACCTGGGACCTCCGCCTGGTTTTGCTCAGGCCTTCAGCTGTGTTCTCACCACGTGGGCGTCTGTCTCGCTGCTGCCCTCTGCAGGTCCTTGGGTCCTGTCACCGGCTGACCTTCCCTGGGGACCCTGGCACCACCGCGTGCCCTCTGCTGGAGGCAGTCACCTTTACTGGGCCCCCTCGCCCCTGGCATCTCTGAGCCCTTGGCTCCACGCAGTCCTTCTCCAGTGCAGGTCTGGGAAGATGCTGCCTCTGGAGAAGGTGCTGGCCTCCCCAAGAAGCTCCCCGACCCCCCCAGAGCTGCCCACGGAAGGGTCTGCAGACACGGAAGGCTCTGCAGGCTCTGCAGACTCGGCCCAGCAAGAGGAGCCTGAGCCTGAGACTGCCCCCGAGAGGACCCCCGCGGACCTCGAGTTCTCCCGCCTGCGCTTCCGGGAGTTTGTCTACCAGGAGGCTGCGGGGCCCCACCAGACCCTGGCCCGGCTGCATGAGCTGTGTCGCCAGTGGCTGCGCCCCGAGGCCTGCTCTAAGGAGCAGATCCTGGAGATGCTGGTGCTGGAGCAGTTCCTGGGCATCCTGCCCGACAGGGTCCGTCCCTGGGTGGTAGCCCAGTATCCTGAGAGCTGTAAGAAGGCGGCCTCTCTGGTGGAGGGCCTCACGGACGTCCTGGAGGAGCCAGGTGAGGCTGCCGCCCCAGAAGAGCATGCCTTAGAGGAAACAGGGAGGGGGTCTGGGAAGGGCTGGAATTCCTGGCACAGAGATCAAACCCCAGCTACAGCTTTGCATAGACAGTTGTTTCCCCACAGCTGAGAGGCACAGGAACAAGCAGCCATGAGTTGGAGAAGCTGTTTCTCAGTCAGCAGGGATCCAAGTCCCTGCTTCCTGCCCCCATTTCTGTCAGGGTTGCCTCCTGGGCTGGGACAGCTGCTTGGGCTCCTGCCATCACTTCTGCTTTCCAGATGTCAGGAAGCAGGAGAAATGGAGAGCAAAGGCAGGGACCACCCTCATAAAAACTGTGTAAATATTCTGGGCGTATCACTGGCTGGAGATTTCATCTCTGCAGATATGAGGGATGGGTAGTGACGGGGTCCAGGCGCCCATGGCCTTGGGGTCAGAACCCTGTGTCCGTGCCTGGCCCTCTCTAGACTGTGATTGTCAGCCTGTGTCCTAACCTCTTCCTCTACCCCGGTTGTAAACAGGGATGCTGTTGTGTTCCCCGGCTGGGTCGTCTTCTGGGTTGAGTGAGGGAGTATATGAGAGGCACCCCGACCCCCTGCTGTTACCAGGCGGGCTAGGGAGCCCCAGAGACCCCGAGGATATCCCCGTGCCCCCCGATACTCGTGAGTGACCTGGGCCTTAGGCGGGGAGTGGGTTGTGCTGTGGAGGCAGTGTGGGAGCCAGTGGGAGGCCAGGGAGCGGGGCCTCCAAGTCCACTGGGCCAGCAGGCTCGCATGCTTCCAGCACGTTGCTCCTGAGACTCCTCTCGAGAACCAGCATCACATGTGTCTGCCACACGATAAAGGAACACTGATGTGTGAAGGGAAGGCAGCCTCCTGCAGGGCATGGTGGCACACACCTGCAACCCTAGCAGTTCAGGAGGCTGAGGAAGAGGATCACAAATTTGAGCCAGCCTCAGCAACTTAACAAGGCCCTGTCTCAAAATAAAATGTGAAAAGGGTTGGGGAGGTGGCTCAGTGGCTCAGTGCCCCTGGGTTCAGTCCCCAGTACCAAAGGAAAGTTACATCCCCTCTCCTCTTGCCCTCAAAAAGTAGCCTCCGGGTGTGTCCCTGCCTGCCTTTGTGCATGTCACATGTTTGCAGAGGGTCAGCTGCCAGTCTCCTGGGAGAAAGTGCCCACTGCTCACAGGGCATCCCCCCTGGGCCGTGGTCAGTGGCTCCTCGGCTACCGGGCACCCTGTGCACAGCCTTGTGGGTCTAGTTGGGACCTGCTTGCCCTGTGGTTCCTGCCTGTAGTCCTCCGTGGCCCATGTGGTTTCCAGATGTTGGGGGGCTGGGATGTGCTCATGGGCAGCCAGCACCTCTGCCATCTGGAGGGCAGCAGAAAGCCCTGCCTCCTTCCTGGCTGGAGCTGGCATTTTTGTGTTTGCTCTGCCCTGAGAGGCGCAGTGACAGCCTTTGTCCCCGCAGCTCTGCCTTGCCTTCTCCCAGCCTGGCCTGTCCTGGAACCCATGCTCCTGGACCAGGAGAGCAGCGGGGGAGAGAAGACCGACGAGGCCAAAGCAGCGCTGACGGTGGGTGGGGGCCCTTGGGCGTGCTGGGGTGACCTGCCACAGCCTGTCCCTCCTGGCCCCCGATGCTGTTCCCTCCCTGAGCGTGAACACTCCCGCAGCAAGGAGTAGGGCCCTGAATGCTGCATTGCCAAGGCCGAGGAGCCTGCTCTGGTGGAGACCCGCGGGTAGGACCTACAGGAGGGCGTTGCCCCTGCAGCACGGGGAGGGTCTCCTGCCTCCCTCTGTGGGTTTGCGGGGAGGCCTCACGGGGGCTGCCTTGCTGTTTCAACAGTCAAAGTCGTTCCCGGAGGAACCTCTGCACTCTGAGGAGTGGGCCCACCTGGACCCTGCAGAGGAGAACCTGAAGAGCTACAGGAAGCTGCTCCTGTGGGGTGAGGCCTGCCTCCCACTGCCCGTACCCCCATGTCCTGTTCAGAACTGTTGGGGAGATTCTGACCTCACCCCAGGGGCTTCCTTTGGGACATTCAGGTATTTCCATTTCCCACCTGCCCTGTCGGCCCTCCAGCTTCACCCAGGCACAGGCTCTTCCTCCTCTGGCCTGCCTTATTCTTGGAACACTAGCTTTCCAGGGGCTTGGTCCTGGCCTGCCAGCCTAGGCATGGGAGGCCGGCTGCTTTGTGTGTTGGTGCTTTATAGTTGCTTTGTCTGTTGAACCTCAGGGTACCAGTTTGCTCAGCCTGATGCTGCATCCAGTCTGGAGGCAGAGGAGCAGCCCCTGATGGAAGGAGAGGCTCCAGGAGGCAGCCTCTCAGGTGAGGGCACCTTAGAAGAAAGGGGTAAGCAGGGTGGAGCACACACCTTTCGGAGGCTGGTGGGGCCTCAGCTCTGGCTTCATCTGTGTTGGAGTGGGAGGCGGGACCAGTTCTCTCAGGATCTCTTGCTGCATGACAGTCACCTTAGAACCTGGTCACCAGAAAGAACAACCGAATCACTTGTGAGGTGTGGCTGCTAGGCTGGACTGCACAGCAGCCCCTGGGTCTTCAGGGTTGCGTGGACCTCTGCTGTTGTCTGGAGTGCACCTGAGGCCCGAGGCTCGTCCTGGGCTGTGGGCCTGGGCTCTTCTCCCCATTGCCTCTCCCAGTGGCAGCTGGGCCTCCCCAGGTCGGCAGCTGGGTTTTGGAGGTACCCTCGAGGAGGGTAAGCACCTGCCCAGGCTCTGCCCATATCCCGCGTGCTGATGTCCCTAGGCTCAAGGCCACTGCCCTGTGCAGAACTGGTGGTGTGGCTCCCAGCGAGCAGTGTAGACTGCAGCCAGTGGGCTTTCCAGGGCTCTGGGGCCCTCATTCCCCACTCCACGGCTGTGTGGCCTCCATGCCAGTCCTGCTGCAGTCAGGGTAGCTGCTCTCAAGGTCACCTCCCCAGCAGCAGGGGCTCACCATGTGATTCTGCTGGTGGTCGCATGGTCCCCTTGGCTGCGAGGCAGCAAGGAGGGACCATTTTTTTGAGGCAGCGAGTAGCTCTGCTAACACCCAGGGACTGTTGAGGAGGGGAGGGCACCTGGGGACAGGGGACCACACACCATGTAGTCTTGAGTGAGTTTGAAGAGGGTGACAGGCTGCCATGCCAGTACCTCGCACCCCACACCCATTTTCCTCCTCGTCAGGCCTCTGTCCTGGAGTGTCTTTCCTTAGTTCTGCTTGGGCAGTGTCCAGCCCCGAGTGCTGGGCTGCTCACACACAGACCTTGTTCCAGGCAGCGGGAAGCAGGAGGAAAGCACAGAGAACATGGGTGAGGAGGGCCCCGCAGGCGAGGAGGGCGGCTCCCAGGAAACGCCCTCAGAGAGGCTGGCAGGGGACGCTCCTGAGGACCCTCCAATGGATACCACCCAGGAGGAGGAGAAGCCCGAGAAAGCACCAGATGCTCTGGGTGAGGATTCGGGCTGTGCCAGCCCCTCCCAGAGGCCAGAAGTCCCCTGCCCTTCCGAGGAAGACCAGGGCGAAGCGACTCCAGATAGCGCACAGCAAGGCACAGGGACGAAGAGGCCCCACCCAGAGGATGAGGGCGAGCAGGGCCCCGAGTGTGCCTCCAGCCAGAGCAGCCACCAGCCTGGGGGTGCCACAGAGCCTGATGCAGATGGCCACGATGGGGCGCCCCCAGCCGGGCAGGACGCAGGCACCTCTGCTTCAGGCTGTGCTGAGGCTGAGGAGCCTGGAGTGCCCGGAGGGAAGCCCTACCCCTGCAGCGAGTGCGGGGAGGCCTTCGCGTGGATCTCGCACCTCATGGAGCATCACAGGAGTCACGGCAGCAAGAAGCTGTGCTCCTGCCAGGGCTGCTAGGAGGCCGCTCAGCCTCCACACCCTGGAGGCCCCCGAGGAGGGATCCTGCACCCGGCCTTGCCCAGCCCTCCCCCAGTGGGCTTGCTCTGGCGGGAGGATGGGGGCTTCTTGGTGTGTGGAAGGTGGCCTGAGGCGTAGAGACGACCCACCAGGCCATGTCCCTTGAGGTGACAGTGACTGGCTGGGAATCTCAAAATGGATGGCGGCTCCTTCCAGATGCTGTGGGTGGGCTTCCTGTGGTCTTGGGACATACATCAGCTTGTTTCCCAAATGGGCTAACATGGCCAAAGCACCCAGAGCAGAAGCATCCACGGGAAACCCCACGCCATCAACACCTTGGTAGGTGGTGGCGTGGCCGCAGGCCGACCCCACTGTCATGTGGCCCCGTCTGTACCACCACGTGCTGGTGTGGGCACTGTGGCATGGAGTCCCCCAGTGTGTGTGATCCGTGGGCAGCGTCTTGAGTCCTCACTGCGACTGCTCCTGTTTGAGCTCCCTGAATTTGTTCAAGCAGAACTCTTGCCAGATGTTCTGGCTTTTCGTAAATATGTGACGTCAAGTTCACTTCTGAATTCTGAAAAGCAGAAACTGTTCCCTTGTTCAGCTCTCACATCTTTTCCTGCATGGAGTGGCTTACGAAGATCACAGAAATGCTTGGAGCCTAGTAACGCAGGGTTTTCAGATTATGGGTTGCAGCCCATTAGTGAGTCGTGAAATTAGTGGGTGGCCAATGGCATTGCCAAGCAATGAAGTAGAATAAAGTAGGTCAGAGTGCGTCTGTAGTGAAGGCAGCCTTGTCGTGTGGAATTCCAGCTGTGTGTCTAATAGGAGAACCGGCTTCCGTGTAAAACGTCCTCACCAGGGGGCGATTGAAGTAGGTCAGAAACACTAACAAAAGTTGAGGAAGCTTCTGCCTGCCTGAGCAAAGGGAACCCAACTCCTTGGGCTACGTGAGGTGTCTCGATTTTGCATTTAATCCCGGATTATAGTATTGTTTCTGTTGCCTGAGCATAAACTTAATTGCTCCTGTAGATAAACGGTGCCTCTTTCTGTCACTGTGTTTGAGCCAGCAATTGTGTAACAACCCCCAAGTCACAGGCTTGACGTAATAAAGTATTTATTTCTTCACTCACATTACAGCTGGTCATCCTGACTGTTGCTTATGTGCTTTGGGGGTCCTGCTTCTTGTCCCAATTTGGAAATCCAGGCTCCATTACCCATTTACTTCCACTCTCCAATCCTTGGAGAGAAATGGGACGGACTGTGGCCCCATCACTCATAAGGGCCCAGAAACTGTCGACCAAGGTGCCCATCTCTGCCAGTTACTGAGCCGAGTTCCCCTCTGCCTGCCCACCCACAAGCCGAGTAGTTCTGGCAACAAAAAAGCCTAAAGAGACTCTCCAATCCTCATTCCCAGCATGATGAGTCTGCCCACCTCCCACAGCCCCTGGAGGACTCGGGCATCCCACGGTCAGGGCCACAGATGGACCTTTGTCACCATGAAGCCCAGCACTCAGCCTCGGCTCCTGCTCCGTCGTGCACTGCGATGGCTGCCTCTGTGTGTATGACCTGGGAACTCTACTCGGAAGTAACTTCGAACTTAGCATAAAATCAGCACAAAAGACACGTGCTGCTGGGCAGCGCCTCCCTCAGCAGGCGGGCGTTGAGTGCACCTGTCCAGGCGCCTTGTGGTGCTTGCCTCGCTCAGTGTTCAACTTCTCTGCCCCTCATCAAGATCCCTCCTCTCCACTTGGCCTCCACAGATGGTTCCTGCCTGAACTGGTCAGGTACCTTGGTGACAATGGTCATTTTCCAGCACCAGCCACCCCTGGCATTGTGCAAGCCAGCACCCTACTTTCTCCCTGGTCATTTGTCTGTGGTCAGAATGGACCCGTGGGTTCCTGAACTGCGACGTATTTCCATGCTGGATCCAGGAGTAGGAGCCCATGGAGACCCCTAGCACATCTGTTTTTTTTTTGGTTTTTTTTGGTACTGGGGATTGAACTCAGGTGCTTAACCACTGAGCCATGACCCCAGCCCTTTTTTGTATTTTATTTAGAGACAGGGTCTCTCCACGTTGCTTAGGGCCTCGCTAAATTGCCGAGGCTGACTTTGCACTCATGATCCTCCTGCCTCAGCTTCCCCAGCTGCTGGGATCATAACCGTGCACCTCTGCACCAGCACATCTGTCTTTGAAGATAGGCGCACGCTTGTAACCCCAGCAGCTCAGGAGGCTGAGGCAGGGAGGTGGTGAGTTCAAAGCCAGCCTCAGCAACTGAGCAAGGTGCTAAGCAACTAAGAGACCTTGTCTCTCTCTATAAAGGGCTGGGGGTGTGGCTCAGTGGTAAGTGCCCCTGGGCTCAATCCTCAGTACTGAAGAACCAAAAGAACAAACCCCATGGATAGAAACTCAGAGAAGAAAGCAAGGATTCCCATCACAAAGGGAAGGTCAGACAGCTGATCAGAGGACCAAAGTCACCGTGCTGCTACAGGACAGCCCCACGTGAAGCAAGTGCCTAACGTGTGGCTAGTGCACTGAGTCACTGAGTGCAAGTGCCCACTCGACTGCAGAGTCTGCAGACAGACAGCAAAGTGTCTCAGTGTTTATACTGACATGTCAAAAAGGTAGTGTGGGGTATATAGGGGTAAATATTAAGCTAATTTTATCTATTTCTTGTGCTGGGGATGGAACTGAGGGGTGCTCTACCACTGAGCCACATCCTCAGCCCTTCTAATTTTTTATTCTGAGAGTCTCACCAAGTTGCCAAAGCTGGTGACCTCCCTGCCTCAGCCTCTTGAGTAACTGAAATCATAGGTGTGCACATTGTGCCCAGCTTCTTGCTTTGAGGATGGGACTAGCATATTTAAAGTTACCCAGGCAGCCTGCAGTGTTTCTGCTGGCAGCCCTTTTGAGCAGCTTTTAAAGTTGACTAAAGGACTGGGGATGCAGCTCACTGGCAGAGCGCTTGCGTGGTGTTCACAGGCCTTGCGTTCCACCCCCAGCACTGCAAACAACTGCAACAAAAGTGAAGTTAATTCCCAAAGGCTTCTCACAAGCCACCAAGGAATAGTACTGAAAGACTGTTTGCAACACTCAACCCCAAAGCAACTTCCAGTGGACCGGAAATGTATATGCCAGCACAACTGATCACCAAGGACCCAAACTGGACAATGCGATTCTTCCCTCCATTACTGGGGAACGACACCAGTGAGCCATATCCCTCATCCTTTTTTAAAATTTTCAGACAGGGTCTTGCTAAAGTTGCCCAGGCTGATCTCGAACTTGCAATCCTCCTACATCAGCTTCCTGAGTCACTGGGATCACAGGTGTGCATCACTGTGCCTGCCCAGCCGGCCAGTGCTATTTCTAATGAAGGCAACAACCATTTAAAGGTTGTGGTTGTCAAGGATACTGCTATTTGTGGATCCAAGTTTTAATGAAATACCGTGAGCTTTTAAGTTGAACATAAAAACAAAAGCGTAATGAATGCCAGGATGAAGAATCAGTGAAGACACATATCAGGAAAGGATTAACTTGAACATTTCCCCAAAGAGAAATCTTACAAAACAGAGTACCAATGTGAGGTGCCATTGAGCATGAGATGATGGCTTAACAAAGGAGGAAATCCTCGACTTTTTGTAAAATAGTAACATCAGCATTTCTGACATCTGAGTCCTGCAGCAAAGCCCTCTCAGAATCTGAGGCACTTAGTGGCAACAGCTTTGCTTCAAGTCTTCCCATACACAGCATTTCAATCCCATTACACATAGAAGTTAAATTGCTAAACGAGATAGCTGACGTAAATTCTGTTGACAGTATGCTGATTCATTGGCACATGGAATTAAGAGTCTCTGGGATTAACTGTCACTTACCCCAATCTAGCAACTTACATACGAATTAGCTTTGTACTGTCAAAGACAGGCAGGTACCCGAGGTGATTCCACAGATACCATTCTCACCTTGGGAACATGCTGCTCCTCTTTAGGCATATCAGAATCAGCCTGAACCACTCATGAGCATCCCTTCAAGAATACAACGTGCAAGAACAGCAAACTCTGACTTCGTTTGGTTTTCTTACCTGAAAGGTATTGGCTGAATTTCTCACGCCTCTGAACATCTCTGGTTCAGAATGTGTGGAGTCCTTGGACACACAGCATCACCAGGCACGGGACATCTGCTTTCCTCTTCTGTAGGTTCTATGATGCAACGTCAAAGGGCACTCGAGGCTCCAGGACCTCAGAGTTGGTTACTTCCAGGTTTCCCTGCTATTCAGATCCTAAACCTTGGTGGCCCTAGTCATTTCTGTCTGTGAACTTGGAGCGTGCCTGAGGAGTGGCCGCTGTGTGAGACCCACATAGCTGCTTGTGAGTGAACAGGCCAAGTCTTCCTGGGACAGCTATGGCTTAAGGTTTCCTGTCCCCAGTCTACTCGGTGTGGGTGCGCTGGTGCTTGGTCAAGGGAGGAGCTGTGGCTGAAGGCCTTGCCGCACGCCCCGCACTGGTAGTGCTTCTCCCCGGTGTGCGTCCTGCGGTGCTGGGCGAGGTGGACGCTCTGCCGGAAGGCCTTCCCGCAGTCCTGGCACACGTAGGGCTTCTTGCCTGTGTGCGTGCGCTCGTGCTGGCTGAGGGAGGACCTGAAACTGAAGGCCTTCCCGCACTGGTCGCACGCGTAGGGCCTCTTGCCCGTGTGCGTCCTCTGGTGCTGGCTCAGCGGGGTGATCTGGCTGAAGGTCCTTCCACACTGAGCGCACCCATAGGGCTTCTCCCCGGTGTGGGTGCGCTGGTGTTTGCCGAGTGCTGAGCGGCTCTGGAAGCCTTTCCCGCACTCAGGACACTGGCAAGGTCTCTCTCCCGTGTGTGTGCAGTGGAGCTGGACGAGTGCCGAGCTGTGGCCACGGGCCTTGCCACATTCCTGGCATCTGCAGAGTTTCTCTTTTGCATAGCTTTTCTGTTGGGCATCTACCTTTGCGTCCAGCTTCTCCCTCCTTCTGGGTTTTCTCCATATGCAGGGTCCTTGCTTTCCAGGAGTCACTGGTTGAGCTGGGAGATCAGGATTCAGACTCAAGCCTCCTCCAGCCCCACTCCTGTGCTGCCCGTGCCTGGCGCTGCGCCAGGCTCTAGGGACTGCACTCCCAGGGAGCTGCGGTGTCTTCACCCTGGAAGGGCCACACACTACCCCACAGGAGTCTCTCCACCAGAACAAAACTGTTGGACAGCTCTTCTGAGATGCTTTGCTTTGGAGCTGACAGATTGGTTTCTTGTCTGGTTTCCAAGTCTGAAAGAAACAAAAAAGTGGAAATGTCCCTTAATCCCTTTTAGGGGGAAGGAGTTAAAATGATGGATTTGAAAAGTTTGAGGTACAAGTGGCTTTGCCTATTCATAGATAAAGTTAGATGTGTGCTGACCAGGAGAGGAACAAGAGGAGGGGCCGCAGGCACCGGGTAAAGACATGGCTGGAGTTTTTGGGGAGTGCAGAGGAGGGCGGGGAAAGGCCAAGGAAGGACTCCCAGAGGCGCCAGGCTTGCGAGCGGTGACACTAGCCTGCTAGCACAGCTCCCACAGTGCCACACGGAAAGGGACCCCTGGATGCTTTCCACTGCAACCCCCGTGCTCCTCCCCGCAGCTCAGCTTGGACGTGAAGGAACCCAGCAGGCCCCAACCAGACACAGCTGTGGCGGCCACCACTAGGAGGACGGATGCGTGACCTCGGTGTGGGGCAGTGCTTTGACCTGGCTTATTCTGTCCCACTAACTGGGGTCCCCAAGGGCAGGGGTGTCTGCCCACCTCAGTGACCACCGTGCCTCCTCAACAGACACACTGATGAAGCAGTGCACCTGTCCTGTCCTCCTGCCCTCTCCACACAGCCATGGCTCATCAGACTGGCTAGAGCTGTGAGGTGGGCACCTTCCCCATGTTGTCACGCTCCAGTGAAACTTAAAAAAACAAAAAGGCATCCTGAGTAATGGCTCCCAGGATGTCCACACCCTAACCCCCATACGAGGCAAGGAGGAGCCAAGTGATGGAGAGACCAGCCAGTGCCAACTCTATAGATGAACATGGCCTGGTGCCAGGGAATGCAGGTGGCCCCTAGAGGCTGGAAAAGGCAAAGAATTCTTCCCCACAGCCCCAGGAACACACCCTGCGAGCACCTCGATCAGGGCCCAGTGAGGCCCATCTTGGACTTCTGATCCCCAGCACTGTGTGATAATTTGCTCTGCTTTCAGCCCTAAGTTCAGGGTGATTTGTTACAGCAGCCATAGGAGCTCTGCAGGGTGAGAGCTGGCTGTTCCTGAGGCTGGAGGACTCTGCTGGGACCCCTCCCACACTGGCCAAGCCTCTTAGGACCTGGTGATGAGCCACCCTTCAGACAGGGCAAGGCCCGATGCCTGTCAGGGGCTGGGACACACTCCCCTCCCACACACTGCTCACTGAACCTGGGAGCAGAGCAAACGGACAAAGAGCAGAATGACCCAGCCAGGATCCAGATTCCCAGGCAGTGCCTGCATCCTTGGCCTTTGGATGCCTGGTCCATACCTGACACTGGTGAAAACTGCTCAGGACAGAGTCTGTCACTCAGCCAGAGCCAGATGTGTCCCTCAGGTTCCTCTGGCTGGAGTGCCGCTGGCTCAGACGCCTCTCAGCCCAGGCTTCAGCTCCACCCCCTGGAGAAGCTGTCCATCCCCCTGCCGCTCCTCACACCGCCTCCCCGCTTCCATTGCGGAGCACTCCACCCCTGGAGCCCTCAACACTGCCATCACTACTGTACTCACCATGCACCCGCTCTGGCCGACGGCAGGTCTCATGGCCAGGGGTGCCAGGCAGGTGTCCCAAGGAGAGTAGCCAGTCTGCTGGGAAGAACTAGAAAGCAGGAACAGAGGAACCCGGAGGCGCGGGTGGACGGCCCTGCAAAACTGTCTCACTTGGTCACATGGCTTGAGAAACTCGAGTCCACTGCCCCCAGCTTGGCCTCCTGCTCCAGCACAGAGAGGACTTCTGGCCCCGAGAACCAGGGTCCTGCTCAGGGATGCCTGTGGAGCGAGCGCCTGCTTCCCAGGACCCTGCTGATCCCTGCCCACTCCAGCTTGTCTTCCAGGTCCCCAGTGCATTGCCATGTCAAGAGCCCAGTGTTCCTAAGGGACTCCATGTCCGCACTCTTGACCCTTGACCCCACCCCAAGTTCCTGGGTGGACCTCATCAGCTGGCAACAGTGCCACTGTGAAGAGGACCTGGCAGTCAGCCACAGGAAGCTGGAGACTTTGGCTAGACGGCTGGGCATGCTGCCTTGTCCACTGTCTTGCACCCAAGAAGGGCACCCTGGAAGCTGTCTTGTCACCTGCAGAGCGCCCATCTGGAAGCACAGAAAGGCTGCTGGAGTCTGAGTGTGCTTTCCCCTGAGACTGTCGACACTCAATGCGACAGCTTCAATGGGTGAGGCCTCTGAAGTGAGGATGCTACCTGTGAACAGGGTCATGCCCAGAAGTGCCCAGGCACTCCCGTGCCCCAGGGTCTGCCACGTGCTGCTGCACAAGGCACCAGCATGGCGACCAGGCCCTCATAAGACATGGACCTGCAGGCACCCTGATCTTGGACTTGCCAGACTACAGAATTGTGGGCAACATGCTTCTGTTGTTATAAACTGCCCAGTCTAAGGTGTTTGTCGGGGCAGCCCAAACAGATAAACACAGGTGCAGACAGAGAAGGCAGAGTGAGGAGCCCCCAAGAGCATCGCTGAAAGGCCCAGGCCACCCTGGGACTCTGCCACCAGGGGGCCCCACCCATCTTCCTCAGCCCCTTTCTCTGCTTCCGGTGTTTTCAGGTTGGATCTGTAACCTGTTGATATTAATCCTATTTGATATTCTCTACACTAAAACTGTCAAGTTTCTGAAGCTCAAGATAAAGCCCAAGTATTGCTTTTAAAGCTGAGCCCTAGCCAGGTGAGGTGGTGCACACCTGTAATCTCAGCCACTCAAGAGACTAAGGTAGGAGGATGCAAGTTTGAGGCCAGCCTCAGCAAGTTAGTGAGACCCTGTGTCAACAGGAAAAAATAAAAAGAGAATGGGGACGTAGCTCAGTGGTCCAGCAACCCTGGGTTCAATCCCTAGTACTGAAAAAAAAAAGGAAAAAAAGAAAACCAAAATCAAGTCCTAGCCCCATTTTCAACCCAGGAGAGGTGACTCGATTCTGTACGCAGACCACTGGGGACATGGGTGTGGCCTTACCCACAGAGACCAGGAGTGTGAAGGTCTCCAGCATCACATTGTGGTACAGGGTCCTCTGGGCAGGCTGCAGTTGCCCCCACTCCTCCTGGGTGAAGTCCACAACCACGTCCTCAAAGGTCACTTGCTCCTGAAACATCGTGAGTGTCCTTAGCTGAGTCAAACGTGGCACTAACTGCTGGTGGGGGCAGTTGGTGAAAAGGAACATCAGCTGGGCTAGATGGGGTCTGGAGGTTGGGGTCAGTTTCCTATGGCCTAGGGACCTCATTGGTGTAGGAACAGCATCTCAGGACGTGAAAGGTCCTACCCTGCCTTCCAACAATGTGGATGGATAAAAGTCTCTTGAAATAAGAAATGACAAAGTGTCGGGCAGCTGTGGGCATGTGAGGTGGGGTTCATTGGGAGCTGTCTTTCCTGCAGGTGCACAGAGCAGGCAGCTGGGCCTGGGCCTGGGGAGGGTGTACCTGCCTACCCTGGCAGCCAAAATCACATCTAGATACTCTGATCTAAAATGCTTGGGACCAGAAGCATTTCAGAGTTTGGAATATTTGTATGCTTTTACAAGCTAGGCATCCCTAATCTGAAAATGTGAAATCCAGAATGCTCCAAAATTCAAAACTTTTTGAGTGAAGTTTCAGACTTGGATTTTGAGATTAGGAATGCTCACCCTGTACACATTTAACTAAGGAAATGACACTGTTAAAAAATTATTTTAAAAGTCTTGGGAAAGGGGCTGGGGTTATGGCTTGGTGGTAGAGTACTCGCCTAGCACACGTGAGGCACTGGGTTCAATCCTCAGCACCACATAAAAATAAAGATATTGTGTCCACCTATGACAAAAAAAAAAAATTCAAAAAATTTTTTGATTATTTTTTAAAAAATTTAATTAAAAAAAAAAAAAAAGTCTTGGGAAGATGCCAACCCTAGAACAGAATCCGCTCCTTTCACCTGTCAGTTATCTACTGCTGCTTAAGAAGTAGCCACCAGAGTTAGTGTCATAAAACCATCCCACTAGTTACCTTGGGTCTTAGGCTACCATTCCCACATAGCAACTAAGTTCTCTGCACTGACCCAATCTGGAGGCTCTAAGAAAATCCCTTTCCAGCAGGACCCCACTGTTTAATTTCAGGCATTTAAATATTAGACTAACAGCACAGTTTTCAGAACAGATGGGTTCATGGGACACTGCTGTGGTTATCACATCCTTCCTAAAGAGGCTCGTTTCTTCCAGCAGGTTTGTGAACAGTATTAATGCCATTATGAAAGGGCAAGTTCCATCTCTTTATTTATTTATTTTTTAAATTTTTTTTAGTTGTAGATGGACGCAATGTCTTTATTTATTTTTTATGTGGTGCTGAGGATTGAACCCAGTGACTCATGCATGCGAGGCAAGCGCTCTACCACTGAGCCACAATCCCAGCCCCCATCTCTTCATTTCTTTGCTCCTGTCTTGGAGCTCCTTTTCCTGCAGAGGTGGCCACATTCAAGATGCCAACTTGGAGTCAGAATCACAGAACTGCCAGCACCTTGGCCGTCTTGCCACCACAACTAGGAGCCAAAACAATCTATGTTGGCCATAAACTCCACAGCCTCAGGTTTGCTGTTACAGGTGGGGAGGCAATTGAGATGGGGTTTGGAGTTGGTTGAAGTGTACTCCTGGCAGGGGAATGACAGGGCAAAGGCCTGGGGCACACCAGGCTTCCTCCGGTGGGGCCCTGGGAGACCAAATATGAGGACAGAGGCATACTTACCCCCGCCCTGGTGGTGAGGAGCCCAGCGGTCATTCCCCGTTTTTCTGGCCTTTTGTGGGAACAGTGAGGTCCAGCTCTGGGGGGAAATGGGGATGTAAGCAGCTGAGTTAGTCCCTGCAGTGACCAGAGAATGCCAGGCCTAAAGCTCTTGAGTGTAGATCAAAGGACTCTGGCTGTGGGATGCTGGACCTCAGCATCCAGGCAAACCCGAAAGAGTGAAACCTCGGCTTGGCGTTTCAGAGCGCCAGCGTGTGCCGAGTGCTTGTCTGGGTGCTGTGGAGGGCGTCTCCGCACTTTCCTACCCACCCCACAGACAGGGAAACCGAGGGCCAGAGTGGGGCAGGGTAATCTGCAGGATGATTATTTATTATTCACAGGAAGCCTAATGGCTCTGGGGTCCCCAGGCACCCTTTGTGCACCTGTCGCCCTCATCCATAAAACGGCCCAGCATCCCTGTTGGAAGGCCATGGTGGGACTGCAGGAATTAGGTTGGAAAAGAGCTGACACGGAGCCGGCCCGGGGAACCGGCGACGCGGCTGCTGCTGCTGCGCGCGCTGCCGTAGTGCCCCGAGTTCCCCAAACGCAACCCGGGGCCAGGGCGGGGAGCGCGTCCCCAAGCTCGCTGCGGCCTCGGGACGGGTTCCGCTCTCCTTGCCTGCCCGGCGGCCGTGCGGCGGAGGCAACGCGGGCTTCCCACGCGCTGTCGGTGACCGGGGCTTGGCGGGCGGCGCTCCCGTTTGCTTCCTGGATCCCGGTCTGGGGTCCCGATCGCGGGCTCCCGGCGCGCCCCGTCTCCCGCTCGGGCCGGCCGGGCTCCGGGGCCTACGCCATCGCCTGCACACGGAGAGGGCCCCGGGCCCGGACGCAGGTCCGCGGACCCGTCGCGGAGGGCTTAGGCCTGTGCCCCAAGCGACTCCAAGCCTGAGGCGGCGAAAGGGACGACACGCGCGCGCGGGCGAACGCCCGCCCGGCCGGGACCTCAGGGAGGCTCGCGGCCCGGGCCGGCTGGCCTCCCACTCACTGCGGACGCACAGGACAAAAGCCGCGGCCTCACCAGCCGTGTCTGCGCTTGCGCCCGCAAACGTCAGACTACATCTCCCAGAGGCCCGCGCGCACTTCCGGCATCTTCCGTGCTCGCCCCGCCCCTGCCGGAACCGTCCAGTGACAGCAAGACTCGGAATCGAGCGCAGCCTGTTTACCCACCCAGGCTAATTCGCCACTTCCCGCTGGACCGCAGGACTAAGGCTGCCGTCCACACGGGAGGGACTGCGCCTGCGCAGGCGGGCGGACTCTGAACTACAACTCCCAGAAGGCCGCACGCAGGCTTCCGATGGTCTCCGTGCTCTGGCCATCTCCCCGCCGAACCCTCCCGCCCCACGCTCCCTAGTCGCTTGGTCCGCCGCCAGCCGTAACTGCGCCTGCGCGGACGGGCCTCGAACTACTACACCCGGAGGGCCGCGCGCGAAGTTCGCGCGCCTCTGCGCCTGCGTGTTCTGGTTGGGGGTGGGGGCCGAGCCTGGAGTCCCCAGCCAGCGGCCGGCTAGTGCCACTCGCACTTTCCAAGGGATGACAATCCCAGGACTGTGTTGGTTGGGCAACATCTGGCCGGTGGCGACGGTGCGCCGACCAGGCGAGCTCCCGAGTCTCGTACGGCCTCATAGTGGAAACGGCCGGGTGGAGCCCCGGCGAATATCAGAGAGGGCGTTTTAAAACAAGCTTCACCGAGACGCCGAACAGGTGACCCAGCCACGCACGGTTCCCAGGCTCTTCTCATTACATGGGATAAAGTGCATCACGTGCAATCATTTGCATCCGTTTTACACTTTGCTATGTAATTATGGAAACTGCGTTTGAACAGCGGTATAATATCCAAAGCGGATGGACCCTCCTTTACTGAATCATCTTCTGAACATTCACCAAAGCCTGCCACTCACCAGGCCCAGGGTGCAGCAGTGAACAGAGGAGCAGGGACATTCTCATTCTCTCCGGTATACATCACACACCCATGGAGCAGTGTGTGTGTGTGTGTGTGTGGGGGGGGGTTGTCCAAGGAAACCAAGCTGAACTCCAAGCGCTTCTCTTTTTAGAGAGGGTGGATTACTTCCCTTTATTCAAGACTTGCAAGCTGGATTTGAAGCTGAGAAAAAGTTTCAAAACAAGGTGATTTTTTCTTGGAGTGAAACAAGTTTTTAAACAGATGCTAAGAATCCCCTGGTTCCAGAAAAAAGCTCTGTCTGGTTATATTTTCTTTACAGACACTTGAAAAGGTTTGGCTGGTTTACATAAGAGTTAAAAGTCTTTACATTTAATAAGCCTTAAACCAATGGTGATTATGAAAAGATGATGTCTCACAGTCAACACACTGATAAAAACAAAGTGAAGACACACATACCGGTTTTTCTTTAAAGGTACCCTGTACATTCAAAGAAGGAAAAAATGCCCAAACTGCCAGGTTCTCAGATGAGTGGCCTGGCTGGCCTGACAGGAGGATGGCAGGGTAGGGATCCTGCTGCATCCTCCAGAGTTGGAGCTGTCCCTGGCCTGATTTTGCCCTCACCTCCCTCTGTGATTTCTACAATGATATGAAAAGCAGGGGGCAAGCTGGCTACAGAAGTGTGTACCATAGGACCATCTGCTCAGGAGACTGAGGCTGAAGGATTGCCTGAACCCAGGAGTTCTGAGCCGGCCTGGGGATACATGGTGACACAGGGTATTGGAACCCAGGGCATTCTACCACTTTGTTACATCCCTATCTCTTTTTATTTTTTATTTTGAGGCAAGCTCCTGCTAAGTTGCCTATGCTGATCTCAAAGTTGTAATTCTCCTACCTTAGCCTCTTGAATTGCTAGGATTATATCTGTGTGCCACTACCCCAAATGGCAGGTGGGTCTTGTATTGCTTTGAAGATGGAGCCATGAAGGAACTTATCACACTGGGAACACAGGAAGGGCCCTCCTTAGAGTGGGTCTTCTGGTGCTTCATCAAGTGGGTGACCCAGATGATGACCCTATGCTTGGCACACGAAAGGCCTCTCCATGGAGAGCCCTGAGGCACCCTGACACACCCTGGCCAGCCTCCATGTGTCTTGGTCTGGATCTATGACCAAGAATTGCTGAGCTCAGACTAATTTATCTAGGCAGATTCGTGGGATGAATCACCAGCCTCACAACAGGATGGGTTTTATAAGCTTTAATATGAGACAATATAACAAAGCAAGCAACAGTTACACTTTGCAATATTGAATCTTGTATATAATGAATCAATAATATAGAAAAACAGGAAGAGAGAGAGCTCTAGCCCCATCAGCACTCATCAATCAACACCGGATAACACAACACGGGTGTGCATCATCATCACCTCCAGCACCCAGCCTTGGGTAAATAAACAAGCACAGGTAAGAGCCTTCCTCCTCAAAGCACCATATCACCTTCAGACTCTCTCCTCAAAGCACCATTCAAGATCCTTCTTCTTTACTCACAGCAGCATCAACACCTTTAACACCTATCCTCAGGTAAAATACTACGAGGGTAGGGTAAGCATCACAGGTGTGAATCCTTCTTTTCCACTTAAAGCGTCATCACCACCTTCAACACCAGCCTTGGGTAAAGTCAGCAGCACCAAGAGTGGGGTAAACACACAGGTGAGAGTCTGCCTTCCACCTCGCAGGTCAGCTTCCTTCTCATCATCAGGTTCCTTCTTCTTACTCAAAACATCAGATTCTTTCTTCCCTGGTTGAAATTTCTTCCCAGATGGATCCCCTTCTTCTTCTGTCGAGTTGGATTCCTTCTCTCTTACTCCGGTCCAGTTGGATACCTTCTTTCTCCCATCCAGATGGGTCCCTTCTTCTTCTCCGGTCCAGATGAAATCCTTCTCCTTCTTTGCTCTCTCTCGCCTATGGAGGGCTTAAAAAGACACAGCAACCTCTCCCAACATGCAGTCCCCCGTTAGGCAGCCGGCCTTAGCCTGTGAAATCTCTGGGAGGTGGGAACTGGCCAGGTTCCAAAACTCACAGGATCAAAGGCTGAAAGTTTTGAGGCACCAAGAGCTCGTTAGTCAGATGGCCCCGGACAATAACCTCGAGGGGGCTTCCTCAAAGATTTTGCAAATTCCTCACTAACGAGCTCCCCTGTCCTAAGTCACACTCAAGGACGGGCCCATATTATTAACTATCTATACACCATGGCCACCTTTGGTGTGTTTAGGAAAGGACACGCAGAGACTGCCTGGGCAGCATCCCTGGTCTCTTGGGGTCTGTAGCTGGGCTGGGCTGGGGGCCCTTCCCAGTAGGGTGAAGACCTGCAAACTCTCTGCAGACTGGAAGGCTTTCTTGAACCCAGGGCCTGGAGACCTGTGGATCTTCGCACCCGCAGCTGGTGTAAACTGAGGGGGCCAAGGCCACCTGGACCCTGTGGTTACACGAATGCTTGAGTAAAGCCATGCTTCACCGTGAGGGCTCTGGCTTGCAGGCAGTGGGAGGGTCTGTCCCTCCCCTTTAGCCCTCGTTCCCCGGGGTTGTGGTTGGCTGTGACACCTGCACTCAGAATGACCATTCTCACTACCTTTCCTCCTTCAGTGTCCCTGCCTGGTGCTCCCTTCCTGCACCCTGCTCAGCTCCCTGCCATTTCCTGTCACCATTCACACTTGCTCTTTTTGGCCTCCAGCGTCCATTCCTGCACTTCTGTTGACTCTACCAGGAAAGAGAGCCTATTCTGTAGGACTGGCCTCAGGAGGTGGAGGCCTGGGGGCCAAGGGCCAAGGGTCGGACTGACTCACTCCTGGACCCTGCGGCTCTGCGGAGCATTCTTAAGACGCTGAGGTTCTGTGATGACTGAAGACCTGCGTCTCCCACAAACACCGGGAGTCCCTGAGAGGGATCTGCACCCACCTAGGAGGCCAGCACTGGAGAAGTCCTCAGTGTTGCTCCAGGCACTCCGTGTGCTCCCAACTAGTAGCCCTCAGTCACAGGAAAGGACCTGAACCTTATGTTGAAATGACACTTAAGTGGAGTCAGCCAAGTGTGCTCCACGACAGTGGACGGTGTAGTAGAGGCCTCCTCCCGTGCCTGGGGATGACCTTTGCTGTTTTCTTTGCCTTTTCTGTCAAGCCTGGGCTCAGGAGGCCAGGACAGCAAGGGGCCTAGGAAGAGCCTGGACGTGGAGAAACGGTGGGCAGGGCGACGTACAAATATGTTAAAGATTAAAATGAACAGCTGTGTTCAGGGATGATCCAGGGGTGAGAGTTCAAACCAGCAATGCCTTTCTGGAAAGCACTACAGAGACTTGTGTATCAGGAACATTCCACAGTAGCTCGGGAGGCTGAAGCAGGAGGATCACAAGTTCAAAGCCAGCCTCAGCAACTTAGTGAGGCTCTGAGAAACTTGGTGAGACCCTGTCTTAAAATAAAAATTAAAAAGGGCTGGGAATATGGCTCAGTGGTTATAGTGCCCCTGGATTCAATACCCAGTACTCAAACAAAATGAAATAAAACATTCCAGTAGTTTGCAGTGTGGAATTTATCCAAAATATGGACAAGGATTTAGGTATCAAGATTCACTATGGGGGCTGGGATTGTAGCTCAGCGGTAGAGCGCTTGCCGCGCATGCTGAGGCTTTGGGTTCGATCCTCAGCACCACCTAAAGATATTGTGTCCATCTACAACTAAAAAAATATTAAAAAAAAAAAAAAGGTTCACTATGAAGCGCCCAGTGGTGGAGCCTGGTGGGATCAATGCCCCTCACCCGTCACATAACAGTACTCAACCCCACGGAAATGCACAGCATCACGATCCACTCGGGAGTAGGCTCGCCAAGTGCAGAATGAGGTTCCGGGGAAAACGGGATGCGGAACCCCCAGTGTGCTCCACAGGGTCCTGGGTGGCCAGCCATGAGCTTCGTGTCCCTCACACTCCACACGGCGGTGTGCTCACATGTGACCACCACCACGGAAGAAAAATCCCAGTCGGTCGGGAGTAACTCGAAACGCCGGCCTGCGAAGGCACGGGGCGCACGGGCCCTCCCCACTGGCGGCAGGCTCCGGCGTGCGGGTTCTGCAGCCGACCAGCTCCTCCGCCGGCTCACCCGGGGCCACAGGAAGGCACCGGACCCCGTGCCGACGTTGTTTTGGAACAGGGCCTTCACGGCCTCGGGCGTCTCCTATGCCTGCGGTCCCACGGCCTGCCCCGGGGCTCCGGGAGGCCGTGCCCGCGAGCTGCGCGGTCCCCAGGCGTCCCCAGCCGAGCGGAGCCCAGCCCGGGCGCCCCGCCCCGCTACGTGACGCGCCGGGACTCCCTGGAGCGTCGAGCGGCGACGCACGGGCTGCGAGGGCCAATCGGAAGCCGCCTGGGTCGCCCCGCCCTGGAGCAATCCCGACTCCGGTTTCGGTCGCCGCGGCAACGGGTCACGTGGCCGCAGGAGGCCGCCCCGCGCGGCCGCCAGGGGGCAGAGCGGGCCGGCGCTCGGCCTCGGAGTGGCCGCCCGCGCACGCGCGCGCCTTCGCAGTGCGGGTCCGCGTGGGGGCGGCGCCCGGTGGCTCCGGGGGCGCGGCCCGTGCCGGCGCGTTTGGGCGTCGGCGAGCGCTCGTGAGCACGGCAGCCTGCGCAGCGTGCGCGGCGCCGCGTCCGGAGCGTTCTTTCGCCGAGTCCTGACACCGAGTCTGCTGTTAAGGCTGATAGTATCTTACCGTCTGGGTCCAGCGGAGCGTTCGCCCGTCTGCTCGAGCGGGATTCGTTGGAAAATGTAATTTAATGAACTGAGAAAACGATCCAGGGAGGCTCCATGGCTCTGGGACTGAGCTGGGACCGCTGGAGCTGCCCAGTGCGGGATGAGGGGGCGGGAGGGTGTGAGCGGGGGACAAGGGGACCCAGCCGGGGCTGGCGCCAGGCCTGAGCACCCACGGGGGCTGCGAGCGGATGCCTGCGTGGACTCCGCCTTCTGGGCACCGAGGGGTTGTGTCCGTGAGTGGACTGAGGGCTTCGGCCTTCCAGAGCCCGCAGTACAGCTGCCCCCATCAGTAAATACCGAAGAGACCGCAGGAAGTGTAAGGGCCGGGGAATAGGAATTCCCGTAAGGGACGGCCACTGGCTGCCTTAGCCAGGTGCTCAGGGCTGTGCCCATGTCCCCTCCTGCTGGTTGTTGGTCCCTGGAGTGTTGCATGCAGCACTTGCTGTGTAAAAGGCACAGGTGGGGGGACAGAAGGGTGCAGAGGGCTTATTATTCTCCTTCCTGCAGATGAGCACTTGGAGTGGCGTGGGTTCCCTGGTTTGTTTTCTTGGTAGTTAAAATTGGCGTGGCCCTTCAGGCCCATGATGGCTCATTTGTGCATTCATATCTCTGAGCCACTTGGGAAATGTCCCTATTGTCTGTCTCTAGAGTTGAAGTGAAAGACACCAGCTGTCACAGGCCACCTGGATCCTAGATGCATTGGGAGGCAGCCTGGAGCCAGGCAGAGATTCCCAAACGTTTTGTAAGCAGCAGAAAACTGTCCCAAATGAGCTCTAACTCAAAAGCCCAGTTTCAAAAATAAGTCAGCTAAAAGCAGAATGACCACTTGCTGGGGTCTGGGAGGACAAGAAATGGGCTTGTTTTGGGGATGATGAGAATGTTCTGGAATGAGATCCTAGGGATGGCTGCGCAGCTGAGAACATGCTAAAAACTGCAGACCTGCTGAGCGCAGCTGCAGCTCAGCCCTAGCCCATGCCTGTGTGTGGACTCCAGCCCACGGGCAGTTCTTCTGGACTCGAACGCATTGGTCCTCATTTGGGGCCGGTTCTCTACTCTGCCCCAGAACATTTGGCAGTGTCTGGAGGTGTTTATGGGTAGGACAAAGGGTGTCGTATTGGTGTCACCTGATTGAGCCCAGAAATCCTGCTAAACATTCTGTGTTACACTAGACAGCCCCTGGCCACAAGGAAGGACTGGGTGCACAGTGTCAGCGATGCTAAGGTTGGGACACCCTGAGTGCATGCAGAATCTCGGTTGTAAAGTAAACCCTCTGTGGCTGAAGCAAGCAGCCCATGGGCCTGTGTGCTGCCACTGAAGTAGAGTATGATGTTGTCCCCGTGGGTGGAGGTGAAGGGGGGGCATGCTTACCAAGACTCCGCCTGGTCCACGGTAGCCAGGGCCACCCAACGTCTTTTTCCTTGTGTCCTTTTCTCCAAGGTGGTGACCTCTGAACTGTCCCCACTCAGTCTTTATCTCCTGTCCCTCTTTATATCATGTAAGCTTCATGGAGAGGAAATTCACGTACCATCAAGTTAACTAAGTGGGCAGTTCAACGTTTTGGCATATGGTGGGCCCCTGACAATTTGGGTTTGAACTTCACAGGTCCACTTACACAGGGGTTTTCTTATTTGTGTGTGGGGTTTTGGCTTTTTTTTTTTTTTAATTTTTTTAGTTGTTGATGGATCTTTATTTTATGCAGTTATTTCTATGTGGTGCTGAGAATCAAACCCAGTGCCTCACACAGCCTAGGCAAGTGCTCTATCACTGATCCCCAGCCCCAGAGATTTTTGACAATTTGGAAAAACTTAAAGATGAACCATGTAATCTAGAAATATTGAAAAAAATTAGAGAAAGATATCATGAATGTATTAAATATTAGATTAAATAGCCATTTTATCTTCTACTATCAAGAATATACACGGATCTATTATAAAAAGTGAAGCCGGGCGCGGCGGTGCACTCCTGTAATCCCAGCACTTAGGGAGGCTGAGACAGGAGGATCGCGAGTTCAAAGCCAGCCTCAGCAATGGCGAGGCGCTAAGCAACTCAGTGAGACCCTGTCTCTACATAAAACACAAACTAGGGCTGGGGACGTGGCTCAGTTGTTGAGTGCCCCTGAGTTCAATCTCTGGTAGCAAAAAAAAAAAAAAAAAAATTAAATTTTTTTTTAAAAAGTGAAAAGTTGTCAAACTGCACAAGAACAGTACAGGCTGTGTGCACCAGCCCAGCCGGGGGACGTGGACAGACGTGAGATGCAGAGTCACTGTGTGGTACTGGGCGATGTGGCACCTCATGCTGCTGTGACAGGTATTGTGAGTGTCCCCTGAGGTGCTGTGTGACAAGCATCCCTACTGCCCTGGGGGACTGTGTGACAAACATCCCTAGTGTCCCCTGAGGGGCTATGTGACAGGCATCCCTAGTGTCCCCTGAGATGTTGTGACATGAGTCCCTACTGTCTTCTGAGGAGCTGTGACAGGTGTTGCAAGTGTCCCCTGAGGTGCTAGGTGGCAGATGTCACAAGAGTCCCCAGAAGTGCTGTGCTGCTCTCATTGCCCTCCGTGGCTGGTCACAGTGGCTGTCCCAGTAGGCGGCTCCTAGGGGTTTCTGGGACATTCTGCCATAGGCAACACAGGACATCCATGTGGCCTCACTGCCATGTCGGCATGGCCGCTGCCCGCACAGAGGGCCAGTGGTGGAGGTGGGGGACCCACAGGAGTCACACAGAGGAGGACACGTGACCCTCGTGTTCAGGGGTCAGCTGTGTGTCGCCGGCCGCCTCCCCACTTCCAGCGTGGGTCCGCCCCCGGCAGCCCCCAGCGCCCCTCTGCACCCTCTGGCCAGCCCTGACCGCGCTCGGTGCCGTGGAGCAGTGCGGTCCGCGTAGGCAGCCGCGTGCCGGCTTCTTTGTGGCAGCCAGGTGAGCCCGCGCCCGCGCCTGCCACGGGTAGCCACCCCGCCCCGGCGCCAGCCTGGCCAGTGGCTTCCCGCGGGCTGCGCCCTGTGGCGCCCGGTGCGCGCTGTCACACCCGGTGGTGCTCCCGCGCGGCCAGCAGGCGCTGGGTTCCCGTGTTCCGTGAAGGCGATCCCCAAAACCCCAGCAGAGCTCGGGTCTCTCTGAAGCAAAGACAGAGGGCTTATCCCGCCCGGAGCAGAGGGCGGGCGGGCCTGCAGCCCCAGGCACAGCACGGCCGGCGCTGCTTAAATGCCAAAGCCTGGGAGGCAAGGGCAGGGCACCCACAGCCGCCGAGCCGCTGCACAGGCGGAACCCAGCTGGCTTCCTCAGGTCCCGGCGCGCTCGGGAAGCGGCTGGCGTCTGCCCTGTGAGCCGCAGAAGCTGCGGTCGGGGGCAAGAGGGTGGGGTGTCGGCTTGGGTGCCAGCGGGCTCCTGCAGGCCGGGGTGAGCCCCCGGTCAGCCCGTGACAGTGCCGCTGGCCTGCCTCCACCCTGCGGGTGGGAACCCGCATCTCTGGGGAGCCCTCTGCCCGTGCTGCGGCCAAGGGTGCTGAGCAGCTTTCCTTCTCGAGTGCTGCAGCTGTGCCCGGCCAGCCTTGCTCCCAGCCCGCACTCCTCCTGGGCCCCTGACCTCGGAGTCGGGCTGAAGGGCCCTGCTCCTGCCTGCAGGCCTGGCCACCTGCAGCCCAGGGGACACCCTCTCCAGGTGCTGCAGCCCAGGGGACACCTCTCCAGGGGCTGCAGCTCGGGGGACACTCCTGCCTGCAGGCCTGGCCACCTGCAGCCCAGGGGACACCCTCTCCAGGTGCTGCAGCCCAGGGGACACCCTCTCCAGGGGCTGCAGCTCGGGGGACACTCCTGCCTGCAGGCTTGGCCACCTGCAGCCCAGGGGACACCCTCTCCAGGTGCTGCAGCTCAGGGGACTCTCCAGCCTGCAGGGCCTGGGCCAGGACAGAGTCCCAGACAAAAGGCACTGTCTGCCAGGCGTAGCTCCACACGTTGGGCTGCTGCGACACTGGCCGGCCAGTCCCCTGTGGGCATGTGGCAGTGGGCCCTGCTTGCCGCCCTCGTGGACTCTCTCTCCAGGGTAACACTTTCTGGGCCAGTAGGCTGGCCATTGCCAGGCAAGAGCCCCCGTTTTGACCGTCCTGGGGACATGGTGGTGGGGGGCAGCTTCTCCGTCTTTGGCTTCGATGATGCCAACTTGTTCAATTTCACTGCCCCCCCCGTGGGACTGGCTTCTTCATGGTAAGTGCCAGGGAGCTGGGTGGGGGCCTCGATGGCTGTGGAGACTTCTTGAGGGTTCCACAAGGGTCATCCTGCATGTCCAGTGCTGCTGGGTGGTCACCTAGGGTCTTCCTCAGCATCTGTCCTGTGTGTCCAGTGCTGGTGGGTGGTCACCTAGGGCTTTCCTCAGTGTCTGTCCTGCGTGTCCAGTACTGGTAGGTGGTCACCCAGGGCCTTCCTCAGCATCTGTCCTGTGTGTCCAGTGCTGGTGGGTGGTCACTTGGGGCTTTCGTCAGGGTCTGTCCTGTTTGTCTGATGCTGGTGGTTGGTCACCTAGGGCCTTCCTCAGGGTCTGTCCTGCGTGTCCAGTGCTGGTGGGTGGTCACCTAGGGCTTTCCTCAGGGTCTGTCCTAATGTCCGGTGCTGGTGGGTGGTCACCTGGGGCTTTCCTCAGGGTCTGTCCTGCGTGTCCAGTACTGGTGGGTGGTCACCTAGGGCCTTCCTCAGGTTCTGTCCTGTGTGTCCAGTGCTAGTGTGTGGTCACCTAGGGCTTTCCTCAGGGTCTGTCCTGTGTGTCTGGTGCTGGTGGGTGGTCACCCGGGGCCTTCCTCAGCATGCTCTTGTCCAGTTGGCTCCCTCTCTGAGGTGTGAGCTGCTGTGTTACCTCCTTCGTGGTGGGTGCCGCACGTCAGGCGTGGATGCTCATCCAGCGTCACCAGGGCCCCACCTCCCAGGTGCAGGTATGTTTACTGCATGTACAAGTGGAAGGAATGACCCTGACGGGTGGCAGCCCCAGTGGTCCCTCTGCCTGTGTTGGCTTGACCTTCTCTGCACTCGGATCCTGTCCTGGCTTCGCATCCAGGGGTTCCCACATAGTCCTTTTTGCTATATTTAAAAAATATGCATGTTTAGGTTTATTAAAAGATTGCCTGAGCCGGGCACAGTGGCACACACCTGTGATCCCAGCTGCTGGGGAGGCTGAGTCTGGAGGATGCAGTTCAAGGCCATCCTGGGCCACTGAGCAAGACCTTGCCTCAAAACAAAACACGGACAGTGCTGGGGTTCAGTCAGTGGTGGATCACAGGCTGCATCCCCAGTACTAGACAAGGGGAAAAAGTGCCCAGTCATTTTCCAAAATAACTGCGTCTGTTTGCATGCCCACTGGAAACGAAGAGGGCCCAGTTGTTCTCACTGTGGCTTCTGTCGTTGAGTGTTCTCTGTGCATGCGGGGCCCTGGGCTGTGCTGATCCAAGTGTCCACCATGGCAGGCCTGTGCTTACCAACAGACCCTGCCTGTGGTGAGGTGCACGTTTAACATGCACTTTCCTGGAGGCTTCGAAACGCAGTAATTGGCCTCAACTGTGATCACCCTGCAGTGCTCTGGGCCTGGACTTCTCCCGCCTTTCCCTGCAGTGGTTCTGAGGAGGCAGCCCAGGGGCCTGTGCAGGCGTCCAGGACGGCTGTCCCTGCCCTCTGCTCACACCCGGGAGCTTCTGTGGTACACACTCCATTGTCTGCCCTGTGGCTGGTGATAAGCATGGGCTTCTCTCCCTCAGCGTGTCCTCGTGGGGCTACCGGGTGGCCCAGGGCTTTGTGTTTGCCATCGAGGAGATCAACAGGAGCGTCCACCTGCTGCCCAACCTGACCCTGGGCTTCTCCATCCGCAACTCTGGGGACTCGGTGCGCCAAGCCCTGTTTGAGACCATGAGCTTCCTGACCGGGCGGGAGGAGCCCATCCCCAACTACGCCTGTGGCCCCCGCCGGGCCCGGGCCGCGCTGGTGGGCGACACGCGGTCGGCCCTGTCCGTCTCCATGGCGAGGCTGCTGGGGCTCTACAAGTTTCCCCAGGTGAGTGTCCCCAGAGCCGCAGGCCCAGGGCCAACCCGACCCGTGCCACAGCACGGCCGCCGGCCCGAGTCCCACCCCGGTGCCACCTCGACCGTCCAGCGCAGGCGGAGGACGGGATGCGATTCCGGGCGCACGGTCACGGCTCACCCGCGAGGCGGGCGACTCAGTGGCTTCACCGTAGAGCTGTGCTGCTCGGCCTGAGGGCACGTTCCTCACCCTGCAGAGACCCGAGCCTGCCAGCTGCCCCCGCCCAGGCAGCCACTGGCCTGCCGCGTCTAGCTGGGTCCCCTCGGCCTGGCATGTCCCCGGGGCTCACCCCCGCGGTGCGTCCGCGCTTCCCTCCTCCCCTTGACGGTGGGCGGCTGCTCATCCGCCCGACCCTCCCCGGGTGTGTGCACCCTGTCCCCTGGCTGTGAGTGTGCCATTCCATCAACGTGCACGTGTGGCCCGTGTGTTCAGTCCTGGTGTGAGAGTGGACTGGCCGGGTCCACAGTGCTGCTTGTCGCCCCAGTGTGAGTGTTCCAGGGATTGAACCCAGGGGTGCTTAACCACTGAACCACGTACCCAGCCTTTTTATATTTCATTTAGAGACAGGGTCTCACTGAGTTACCTAGGGCCTCTCTCTGTTGCTGGGGCTGGCTTTGAACTTGCCATCCTCCTGCCTCAGCCTCTTGAGTCTCTGGGATTACAGGTGTGGGCCATGGCGCCCAGCTAGTCCAAGCATTTTTGATTGAGAAACCTGTCGGCTGGCGTGACTTCCTCTCTCCCGGAGGGCCGAGTTCCTGGGCCTGCTGGGCGGGCTTCCTCTTACTTGTGGTGTTCTGGGCGCTGGTCTTGGGAGGAGGCCCCGCCCGGCCGCTCTCGGTGGCTGGTACGCAGTGGTTTCTTCTCAAGTGTGAGGCTCTAGGTCTGCTGTCCTGGTGAAATGACAGGGACTCCTGGGAAATCTCTGCACGTGGCCATGTTGCCGATCACCATGCCAGGCCGACCTGTCCTAATGTGACTGGACACCCGTGTTTCTATCTGCAACCTCTGGCAGCCGTTGCTGTGTGCGGCTGAGCCACCTCGTCCTCAGGCGCGCTCTGCGCAGACAGCATCCCCTCTCCGTGGGGAGTGAGCGCTGAGACTGGATCTGCTGGGGCACCCAGGGCTGAGCACCTCCCCGGGCCAGACGCAAGCGCAGCAGCAACGCTGGCCCATCTCAAGGCCACGTAGGGAAGTGTCCTCCTTGAAGCACTGACAAGGGGAATGGCCAAGCCAGACCCACAGAGACCCACGTGCCAACCTGGAGGACTGCTGGCCAGCTCCCTGCGGGCAGAGCCCACCGGCTGGGAGGCAAGAGAGGCCGTGGGAGGAAAGCAGGCGGCCTTGGTGGATCCCTGCTTCCCCTCTAGGAGCCTGGGGGCTGTGCGTGGGCGAGGCAGTCACACGGGTGTGCAGGGGACGGGCGTCTTGGGGATGCGGGCTCCACAGCTCAAGCACTGTGTCCGGGAGCATGACCAAGGCTGTGGTGTGGTGGGGAAGGCGGGTAAGTCACCCAGGTTGCCTGATGGTTACGGGGCGGACCCCGAGCCAGCACTGGCTGGGCAGCAGAGGTGCAGACCCCAGGGCCTCCTTCCCAGCCAGCCCCACCCCTCACGAGACCCCGCCAGCATGGGAGACGCCAGGGCTGGGCTGTTGGGCAGCCGCCACTCAAGTGTCTTGGGAGATGCCCGCACCCAGCTCTGCTCCAGCCTGGGTCACCAGCTACCCCATGTGCCCAGGTGATGCTCCTGAGAAGCAGGACTTCCTGTGACAAAACTGGGAAACCTGTCCAGGGCAGCTGAGGCGCACTGGCCACTCTGTCACGGTGTCCACCTTCTGCAGTTCACCCTGAGGGCCTGAGCCCAAGCCCTGGGTCTCACCTTCCCTCTCCCACTGTCCCGGCCCTTCCCTGCAGGTCAGTCACTCATCCACGCTGCCCATCCTCAGTGACAAGACCCAGTTCCCGTCCTTCCTTCGGACCCTGGCCAGTGACCTCACGTCCTCCTATGTGGTAACCCAGCTGGTGCTCCACCTGCAATGGACCTGGGTGGACATTCTGGCCCAGGACGATGACTTTGGGCAGCAAGCCAGCTCTCTGGCTGCCCAGGAGCTGAGCCAGGCTGGCGTGTGCATTGAGGCCCACCTCTACATCCCTTCCCGGCAGTCCCTGGAGAACATAGAAGCCATCATCCAGAAGCTGCAAAGCTGCACAGCCACGGGGGTTCTGGTCTTCCTGAGCAACACAAATTTCCTGCTCATCCTGCAGGGGCTGCTGGGCCTCCGGGTCTCGGGCCAGGTCTGGGTCAGCAAGGGCGCTTTGCACATGGCCATAGCCCTGAACATGCCAGGCATCTCCCAGGTTCTGCAGGGCTCTTTCAGCCTCTTGTTTCACAGCAGCCAAGTGCCTGGCTTCCCCGAGTTCTTGGCTCGCCTGCACCCCAGCCGGACCCCAGAGGACACATTCACAGAGAGGTTCTGGGAGGTCACCTTTGGGTGCATGTGGCCCCACGAGAATGGCACAGTGGTGAGGGGTGTCCGGCTCTGCTCAGGGAACGAAAGTCTGCAAAGCCAGAAGTACCCTTTCTGGGAAGTGAGCAAAGTGGACATCGCGTACACGGCTGTCTACAGCATCGCCCATGCCCTGCACGACCTGGTGGCCTGTGAGCACGGGGAGGGGACCTGTGCAGACCCTGGGCACTTCCTGCCCTGGCAGGTGAGAGGGAAGGGTAGAGGCTGGGGTGCTCACTCTGCCAAGCTTCAGAGGTGGAGTGGAGACCGTGCTCCTCACTGGGGCCTGTCATCTGCATCGTAGCAGGAGCACTGGACAGGGTGCCAGTGTCCCTGCCATCCGCCCGACCGCAAGTGAGTCACGTTGCCAAGGGGTTGCTGCCTTTAGCAGACACAGGATCCTAGTGGGATTCAAATTCCAGGTAAACACCAAAGACTGTGTAGCATGCCCCAAATTTGGAGTTTTGATCAACGATGTGTGAATTTTTGTATATGTGTGCTGTGTGCGAATCTGAATTTCAGATCAATATCAGGTACCCGTTAGCCAGGCGTTTCCCGGACACTGCATGGGTATGGTTGTGCCGGAAGGAGTCATTCTTTCGTGTGGAATTCAAGGCAGAGACTGCTGTGTTTATCCAGCAACTCCACCTCCAAATGTGAATTTCCAGACTCATCACAAAACAGGACAAAGCACGTCAGCGCCCAGGGCTGTTGGGACCATCGCTGAGACGACGGTGCCCCGTGCACAGGACAGCCTCGCAGGTGGGCACACGGCCCCTGGGCCTGTGCAGAGGCTGGTGTCCTCAGAGTGCCCCAGAGCCCATCAAAGCAGACACGTTTGCGGTCACATTGCAGCCCTGGCGGTGTCACCTGGGAGGCAGGGGTCCACAGCCACCCCGAGAGGAAGGCTTGTAGGCAAGAGTCTTCTTGGCCACTTACAGGGGACCCAGCAGTTGGTGGGCACCTTAGCCTTTGCAAAGCCAGTCTCCTGGTCAGAGACCAGCTCCAGTGCCGGAGGCTTCTGGATTTTTACCTCTCATCTCCAAGCGTGATTCCTCAGAGCCTCTGAAACAGCACCTTCGGGGGGGCAGTAAGACAGGAGGCAGCACAGGACTAGGGTGCCGACGAGGCTGGACTCTGATTCCAAGAGGGATCTCTCAGGGGCCTGCGGCTGGCTGTGGGGTGACGCGTGGGGCTGAGGCCACTCGGGCCTCTGCTGTGTGCCAAACACTCCTCCTCAGACGACAGCTGCTGCTGGAGCTGGGTGGACAGGAGTAACTGTCGGCTTTTGGCAGAAAGACTCACAACACACAAGTATGGGGTGTCCCGTGCTCTGAGGACAGAGCAGAACTGGGGAGGGGGTGTCAGGAGGGCCGGGGAGGTCCTCTCTGTGGGGAAGTCTGAGCTCCAGCCTGGAAGGTGGGCAGAAACTGCCCAGTGGGTGTGGTGTCAGGCAGGGCAGGAACGGCGTGTGCAAGGCCCAGCGTGGGAAGAAGGAAGGCCAGGTGGCTGGGCCACACCAGCCTGGGAGATTGGGCCAGAGGATCTGCTCCCTAGTGGGCAGGGGCCAGCGTCTGGAAGCCCCGCCGGGGTTAGACTCCGCTGGGCATGTGATGGGAAGGCAGAGGGCAGGTGTCAGCCCAGGGCACCCCTGGAGCCAGGTGCATTAGGATGTCCATGCATTCCTCCATCCGTTGGAAAATGTTTAATATTGTTTTTGACTGTCTTGTTATAAACATAAGTATAATCTGGACTCATATTCATGATTACTTTAGTAAATTTTCCTTCTGATTTTCCTGGAAGTTAAGGTTCTAAGACTTTTTTGGGGGGGCAGGGGTGGGTACCGGGGATTGAACTCAGGGGCACCTGACCACTAAGCCACGTCCCCAGCCCTACTTGGTGTTTTATGTACAGACAGGGTCTCACTGAGTTGCTTAGCGCCTCGCCGTTGCTGAGGCTGGCTGTGAACTTGCCATCCTCCTGCCTCAGCCTCCCACGGTGCGTTCTGGGACTTTTGTGAGCCGCTGCAGACACCACAGGTTCTGGTGCCCAGTGCCTAGGGGGCAAGTCAGCCCTGCCTGGAGCTCTGCCTGCTCACCTCTCGGGCCAGTGCCCTTGGCCATCCCTGGCGAGTCTACAGCAGCACGCTTCCTCCCCAGCTTCTCCACTGCCTCAGGAAGGTGCGCTTCAAGACCCCGGATGGGACCGAGATCATGTTTGATGCCAACGGGGATTTGGTTTCAACGTTTGCCGTTCTGCAAGGGCAGAAGACCCCTGAGGGCTCATTCCACTTGGTGCCCGTAGGTGAGATTGACCCTCGAGCCTCTGCGGGGAGCAGAGTGATAGTGCGCCTGCAGGAGGACCTCCAGGTGAGCTGCCCGGGTCTGGAATGTTTCATGTTTGAGCTGAAGGGAAATTTGGAGGCCAGGGTCCTTGTCCCCAGGAGATGTGTGCAGTGTAAGTGGCTCTAGGCTGCACCAGGGACCCTCAGCCAGACGAGTTAGCTCTGCAGCCCTTTCCTTAGGGGAGAGGCCTCTGCTCACCATAAAATGGAAGTGTCAGCCCAGCCGGGTGCACCTCCCCACCCCCACCCCCGTGATCCCAGCTGCTCAGGATGCTGAGGCAGGAAGATCACAAGTCCCAAGCCAGCCTGGGCAACTTAGCAAGCCCTGTCTCAAAATAAAAAGCCTGGGGTGTAACCCAGAGGACGTGCCTAGCATGGGAAGGCCCTGGGTTCCATCGCCAGAGTTGAGAAGAAATTCACAGGCGCAGGGTGGGACTGCAGCCCGTGGGGAGTCTCCTAGCGTGCCTGTGTTCTGGACATCCTTCACGCTGCTCCTTCCCCTGGTGCACCTGGGCAGGGCAGTCATACCCCCACCCCCCTTTTTTTTCCCGGTACTGGGGATTGAACTCAGGGGCACTGGACCACTGAGCCACGTCCCCAGCCCTATTTTGTGTTTTATGTAGAGACAGGGTCTCACTGAGTTGCTTAGCACCTCCCTGTTGCTGAGGCTGGCTTTGAACTCATGATTCTCCTGTCTCAGCCTCCCTGAGTGCTGGGATTACAGGCTTGCGTCACCGTGCCCAGCCATACCCCCCCCCCTTTAAAAAATATTTTTAGTTGTAGATGAATGCAATATCTTTATTTTATTTATTTTTTATGTGGTGCTGAGGATCGAACCCAGTGACTCATGCATGTGAGGCAAGTGCTCTACCACTGAACCACAGTCCTAGCCCCAGCCATCCCCTTTTATCAATCAGCAAATCCAATTGCTGTCAGGGGACAGGCATGTCTTGGTGTCCACACCGGCCACCACCACACAGACGCATCCCCTCTCTGCAGCCTCTCCCCACTTGGTCCTGGGCATCGCAGTCACGTTGGCCTCAGGTTTCAGGCCCTCTTCCAGGACTCCAGCCCCGGGACACAGCTGAGTCCAGAGGCTTGAGCTGGGGGAAACCCCACCCCCCACCTCTCTCAGAGACATCACTGTCCCTGATGTCCCTCTCTTAGCTCTTCCCTCAGGGGCACTGGGCCAAGGGAGGCAGACCCACCCCTTTGCAGGTCCTACGCTGATGGGGACTGCTGCAGTGCATGCCCGTGTGTGTGTGTGCACGTGTGTGGTTATATGTAGGTGTGCATGTGAGTGTGCACGAGTGTGTTGTGTGGTTGGGTGTGTGTGCCTGACTGCACGTGTCAGTGTGTGAGTGTGTGTGGGTGGATGGGTGCATGTGGGTGGACGTGCCCGCGTGTGTGCATGTGTATTAGTGTATGTGCAAGTGAGCGTGTGTGTGTGCTCGGAGCCTAGTCTCTGATGGCGGAGCTCCTGGGAGACTGGAAAGGCCCACTTCACACTGCTGTGGTCAGCTCTGCCACCACTGGTCAGGAGGGCCAGAGGGTCACTGCACTCCTGCATGGCTCCAGTCTGGCTTCTGCTGCCCCGGAGATGTTAGTCCTGAGAGGCGCCTGTTGCGGCGAGAAGGACTCCCGCCTGCTTCTCTGGGCAGGCTTGGCCCACACTGGTGACCTGTGTCCTGGCCCGTCACTGTGACACGCTGCTCTTTATGCCCAGGTGCCCAGCTCTGACTGCAGCAGGAGTTGTGCTCCAGGGTTCAGCCAGACGCCCCAACAAGGAGCCCCTCATTGCTGTTTCCAGTGCAGTCCTTGCCCTGAGGGACAGTTTGCAGACCACACAGGTAGGGTGGGAGGAGGCTAAACCCAGGGCCGGCGTGGCCCTGCCAGCCTCTCAGGTGCCCAGTCC
This sequence comes from Geosciurus inauris, assembly GCA_004024805.1. Taxonomy (NCBI): domain Eukaryota; kingdom Metazoa; phylum Chordata; class Mammalia; order Rodentia; family Sciuridae; genus Geosciurus; species Geosciurus inauris. The sequence continues at coordinate 38,703 of PVHX01016896.1, forward strand.
AGGGAGCTGTTGCACCACACCCTTTACGGTGCACCTTGCCGGCCAGGACACAGTCCTGCCATTGCTTTTGGGTAGCCTGCAGATATGGACAGGCGCATGGTCACCATTGTGGAGCCCAGTGAGTCCCACCTCATAGATGTGTCACTGGCCCTGGTCAGGTAGCGAGCAGGAAGCTGGGGGTGGGGTGGTGGTCAGCACACACCTGTAATCCCAGTGGCTTGGGAGGCTGAGGCAGGAGGATTGCAAGTTTGAGGGCACCTTCAGGGACTTAGCAAGACCCTGTCTCAAAATAAAAAATAAAAAGGGCTGGGGCTTCAAAAAAAAGAGGAGGAGCTACCCCTCCAGCCTTCCTGCCCCTTGCCGTTGGGACCTACCACCCTGCCTCCTGGCGAGGTGGGTTGGACCTTGCTGTAAGATTGCACAGCCAGGGTCCTCTGCAGCCTGCATGTCCCTCCGCATCATGAAGGAAGTTCACCCGTGGTTGTGTGCCACGGTACCACCGTTGAGTTCCAGGCCAAGGCGAGGCAGGGTCTGCTCTCCAGAGGCCTGTCTGCTTGGCGTTCAGGTGACACCTCTCCCTGTCCTCCCTTCTCAGAGGAGAGGGACTGCAGGCATGTTGGAGGGCCCTTCACCCCAACCACCTCATCTCCACCTTACCTGTCTCAAAATACATCCCATTCTGAGGTGCTGGGTTAGGATCAGCACAAGTGGATTCTGGGAGACACAGCTAAGCCGGTGACATTTGCTAGCAAGTTATTGCCACTTCTGGGGAAAATGACCGTTTGGAAACCTCTGAAACCTGCCCGCTGGGCGTGCATTCTTCCCTGGGCCCCTGGTTCTAATGTTGCCATCCAGCTCTGGTGACCTGAGGATAACAGTAAAACGCCGATGGCTGTGAAATGCTTGGCTGCACGGGCGCGCGGGTCCCCTCAGAGCTGGTGCCATTGTACCCTGGGATCTGTTTCCCACAGACATGAAGCAGTGTCTGAAGTGCCCTGAAGAGCAGTACCCAAGCCATGCCAGAGACCGCTGCCTGCCCAGGACAGAGACCTTCCTGGCTTTTGACGAGCCCCTGGGACTCACACTGGCCGCAGCAGCAGCCACGCTGGCCGGCCTGGCCGTGCTGGTCCTCGGGGTGTTCCTGAGGCACCAGGACACGCCCATGGTCAGGGCCAACAACAGAGCCCTCAGCTACACGCTGCTGGCCTCCTTGGCACTGTGTGCCCTGTGTCCCTTTCTGTTCCTCGGCCGTCCCACTGCGGTGGCCTGCCTCCTCCGCCAGACCACCTTTGCTGTTGTGTTCACGGTGGCCATCTCCTCCATCCTGGCCAAGACCCTTACCGTGGCCCTGGCCTTCAGGGTCACCAGGCCAGGGTCCAGGGCCCTGGTGTGCCTAGGACCCCATGTCGGCCCCTCAGTGGTCCTCATTGCCTCCCTGACACAGGTCACTCTCTGTGGGGTGTGGCTGGGCACCTCCCCGCCGTTCCCAGACAAGGATGTGGACTCTGAGCCCAGTCGCATTGTCCTCCAGTGCCAGGAGGGCTCTGGCACCGCCTTCTCCTGTGTGCTGGGCTACCTGGGCCTCCTGGCAGGAGGCACCTTCTGTGTGGCCTTCCTGGCCAGGGATCTGCCTGATGCCTTCAATGAGACCAAGTTCCTGACCTTCAGCATGCTGCTGTTCTGCAGCGTCTGGGTAGCCTTCCTACCCCTGTACCACAGTGCCCGGGGCAAGTCCACCGTGGCAGTGGAGATCTTCTCCATCCTGGCCTCGACTGCAGGCCTCCTGGGGGGCATCTTCATCCCCAAGTGCTACGTCATCCTGCTGAGGCCTGAGCAGAACACCCTGGCCTGGCTAAGGCAAGGACACAGGGCTCAGCAGGAGAGGCAGGGCCAGGCGCCCGGGAGGAGGGGTGCCCACAGGCCAGCACCACAAAGCCTCCAGGGCCCTGCTCTCAGAAGACACCGGGGCCACGCGTTTTGGGCTCATCATTTCTGTGAGGATTCAGAGACTTAAAAAATCCAGAGAGGTGAGGCACACAAGCCAGATGCTGACTGCCGGGTTCAGGGTGGGCGCCTGGTCCGCTGTGGACGACCCTCTTTGTAAGTAGTGCTCAGTTTTCAAAATTAAGAATGTCTGGAAAGGGCAGTGAGGGAGGAGGACAAGTGTGGGAGGCTGCGGGAGCCCAGCCCTTCCCCACTGCCGTGCGAATAAAGAACGGAAACCGGCCTGGCACCTCTGGAAGGTGACGCGCAGGCTCACCGGGACCTGGTGATTCCTGCCCTGGGCAGAACACGGGAGAAACGCACCGTCCGCGGAAAGTGCAAACCAACGTTCGGAGAAGCATCGAAGCCAAACGGCGGGAACCGTCTAAGTGGGCACCAGCCCAGGAGCGGACGGAGGAGCTGGGGACGCCGCGGCCGGCGGCCGGCACGCGAGCCACGCGTCGGGATTCCGCTACCAGCGCACCCCGAAGCCCAGTCCCGCGAGACCACGCCGCCGAGGGCCCTGGGGCAGAGGGTGGGGGCGACGGAGGGTGCAGCCTTGGTTTCTGGGGGAGGGAGCTGTGAAGCCCACTGGGTGGCGTCTGCACACGTAACACACGAGAAACCATGAAGCCGCACAGGCGGAAGGGCTGAATGGGCGGTGAGTCGCCAGCAGCGGCCGACCCCGCGCTGTGCGTTCACTGCCTCCCGATTAAGAACCACCGCAAGCGTGCAGTGACACGTCGGGACACCAGTGACGGGCGGTCGCGGCGCGGCCGATGCTGCGAACTCCCGAGCCGCCGCCACCCCGCGCGGGCTGCACACGGCCCGGGCTCCCCTGGGCGGCTCGGCTCCGGCGCTCGGCGCTCGGTTCCCGACCCGGCGCCCACGCGTCTGCGGTCCGAACGATGCGCAGCGGTCACAGAAGAGGGGACGCGAGCAGGGCCCTCCGAGTCACTGTCGAGGGACCCAGAGGCCGCGAGCGCTTCACTGTGACCGAGTACAGAGCTGAAGTCGCGAGCAGCTCTGCACGTGGGCGAAGCGGCGGCGGGTTCGG